>WOFM01000149.1:247653-297590 GCA_011428145.1 Ericerus pela | reverse complement strand
CACAAGAGTAAGTAAATGGGTAGCAACCAGGCTGCAAAAATATTGGGTAATAAACAGGGAGAAAATGATCAGTAACTAGGCAGTAAATAGGTATCAAGAAGGGAAGTAAATAGGCAATAAACAGGCAGCAAAAAATGGGTAATAATTGGGGAGCAACTGAGAAACATCAGAGATGCAAAAAATCTAGAATGGTGAATTCTGATTGGTCTAGACACTCTAGTGAGAGATTTCTGATTGGTTGAATAATTTTATTATTGGCACAACTTGGCAGTAACTGAGTAGTTTCATGGGTAGTTTTTCCGGTGGGCAGTAAATGGGTAACAGCTTGCACAACGGGAATATAAAAACAAGAATAGCGGTATCGGAAGTCCGGCCGATTCGTACCAAAATCAAAAGGTCTGGTCTGGCTTAGTACAAATTTTTGTACCAAATTTTGTAATTATCGAATAGAAATTGCGACCTGTACCATGGGAACAATAAATTGAATTACATATATATATATATATATATATGAATTTGAGTTATTGGTGTCAAAATTTTTCTGAGGTCATGAAACGAAATTCGTACCCACCTCCAACCCTGGGGGCTTATACCGCACCAAGGGTAATAAGTATATTTTCTAAAGAAAACCTACTTAAAAATGCAGTTAGAGAAACGCAGGTATCTGGTTTGCAAAAAAAAAGTTTTGTGAAACGGAGAGTGATGTTGAAGAGCAGAAAACTGAAAGTGATAACAGTTCAAGGCTAAGTTTCCGTAAGTAAATAGCTTACTAAAAAAAAAAGAAGTTTTACAGTTTTTGTGAAAGTAACACTCATAGAAAAAGAATTTCATAAATTCAATCAAATCAAATATAATTCATTAAAAAGGAATCTCCTGGTACCTACACCCTGTCATTGAAAAGTAGTTTTCAATATTTTTCGGAACGATTCGTCCATTTTTCTAATATACACCCAGTCATTTTGATATTCTAGACTCATTAGGTTTGGGATTTTTCCATCTTCTTTGCTTTGTACTGAGGCTACTTAATTAAGTGAAATGAAAAATAAAAAACAGTTTGTTCCAAGAAGGTTAAAGATAGGTAACTATGCAGGTTTTCAAAAATAATAAGCTTCTCCTAAAAAACTGGTTTCAACATGTTTTTCTAAAAAAAAAAAAAAAAAAAATTGGCCAACCTTAAATAAGTTTAGTGGTAGGTAGGGAGCCAGATAGGAACTATGAAAAGCTGCTTTATGGAATGCCGCTGTGTATGTAGGAAGAACAAACAAGTAATGGTTTTCTGTATAGAATTCAAAGTAAGGAGCCGCGTGAAGCGATTTCGTTAAGGGCGGTAAAACCGATCAATTTTTACAACACCCCAAAAAAATTTCAAAATCCAAAAAAAAAAGTTGGTAATTTGAAGGGCAAAAAAAAAAGAGAAAACTCTAGCGCAGCAAACCACGCTGGAAAATGTAGGTTTTCTTAAACAAAAAACCTAAATAATTAAATAAATATATTCAATAAAAAATATAAAATTCAAAATTATTTGGCAGAATACGGCGGGTTAAAAATTAGGTAAGAACATTTAAAATGAAGAGACAAGAAAATTCATAATGAATAAATTGTATTGTAAAATTACAAAAAACTTACGCAAATTTACAAATAAATGAAAGCTTGCTTTCTGACCAACTTCTTTGGTTCATTTGGAATTTATCTTCTCTTGTTGGCAATAATTGAAGATTTTTTCAAACCACTTCTACCGATAAACCGATAAGCCGATTGAAACAAATTTTTGTTGAATATTAGAAGATAATACATTCTACGCCTCCTACTTTTCGTGATTATTGGTTAAAAATTACACATTTTAGTACCATTTAAGCCAGAAGAATACGCAGCGTCTGGCCGATCTGGACCAAAAACAATATGGTTCATCCTTGTCTAATGTCTGTATATATATCCTTGTTTAATGTCTGTATAGGAATAACTGTATTAAATTTCATGACTATCCGATAAATATTGCGATCTATACTATGATTAACAAAAATGCGTGAGTTTGTGTGAATATATTATGCGCGTGCACACACACACACACACACACACACACACATATATATATATATATATATTTGAATTTCGACCAACAGTGCCAGAAGTTTCCTGGAGTCATGAGACAAAAAACCAACCCACCCGACCCTCTTAATACAAGATTAGTTTTAATATGTAGATTTTCTTCGCAAAGACCAACATAAAAAGTAATTCGCTGTAATGAAAGTGAACAAGTGATTTTGAAATTCATCTGAAAATAGTGGGATGATGACACAATAAACCCTCACGAAACACAGTGTCACAAAATCTATAGGTAGATTCAATTTGTAGCTTGAGTACACCTACCTACGTTTGTCTTAAGAGAAATTTGATTTTGACTGGGATTAAAGAAATAGGTAATAGAGCACAAAGTATTAAAAGACTACCTACACACGCAATCATGCAATCACGTTATAGAAAAATTCATTAGAATCCTCAATTGCAGCAAATTCATCACCTTTTTTGTGTAAACACAGATGGACATTTGCAACATTTCACTACAACTGATAAACTAAATTACCCTTCCAAATAGAATAGATCTCACAATTTTCAAGCTTCCTTCAAGGTCATCTCATGTAAAACAACTATAAAAAAAAGGAGGACGAATACGTGCAGCGGTTTTAAAATTTCTCTTCAGTTGCACAAATAAATTTAGGAAAATTGCGACGCTAAATAAAATTTAATAGGGTTCAGATCGAATTTCTTATCTACTTTGAAGGTTTAATAATTTCGCGTATAAATGGTAAAAGGGAGTAAATGCACGCGTAAATTTGTCAGTCACAATGGCAGTTACGATAAAAACCGTATAAATGGTTCGATCCTCTTTCCTTTCTTTTTTCTGCCAAATTTTATGACGCTAAAGGTCAGTAATTTGAGGGTACACATTTTCGTTTACACAAATAATGGACAATATAAACCAACACAGATACTATTTCATAATATATTTTACAATCTTAATTAACTCAACGCAAAAAGCTATACATGGTTGCCGACTTATTTCAAAATACTGAAATTTTCAAATCCGATCAGTAAACTGGGTACCATAAATTAATATGCTTAATTTTCTCAATATTACGAGGAGCAAAGTCGTTAGGTACAGCAATAAAGAAAACAAATGCTACCTACCTTATAATATAAATTTAGATTTTTATTTGTGCATATAGGGTTGTTTTTCTTTGTCGATACAATCTAAATAGCTTTACCAGTTCTTTCCTTTTGTAACACCAAGACTCAGAATTTATCACACTCCTCAATAGTTACCGATAAAAAGAAATGAAATTGCCATCAGCTTTTTATATATGGAGAAAAATAACTGTATATTTTCCGACGTTCAACTATTTTCTGGCAGTTTTACCAAAAGTAAGATCGCAAAAACCCGTTGTTCTTAATTTTTCGCGCATAAATTACATTTTTGATAATATCAAACGAAAATTTCGAGTTAAGTTCAAAAAAATCTATCTTCTTTTTGTGAAAAATATTAAAGTTACTGGCTAGTGACGAGCAAAATGAGATAATCAACGAAACTAAAGTATTTGCAATCTTGATGCCAGAATAACTTGCAATAGACCTATTCATGTTTAATTTTTTTCTTCCATGTTTTAAAAGGAAATGAATAGTAACTCTAAGTAATTATTCAGCTGTAAACATAGTACATACCTATATATATTTTTATTTTGGTGGGTTCAGCTAAGTGCCCATTTTACCCAGCGACAGGAGAATATATTTTCAGGTCGAAGTGTTGGAAGAAGGAAAATCGGGATCTGGTGGTCAATACTTTACCAAACATGAATTTCTCAATCACATTCTGGAGTACCAATACACCGCTATTTTGAGTTAAGAATGTAAGGGCGGATGATCTCAAACTCACAATCTTTCCTATTTCACATCAAAAGTCAAAAATACACCAAATTTTCCAGTTTTGTAAATATAACATTTTTTAGTGTTTTCCTATAGACCTCAAGAGAAAAAAACTCTGTAATTCTCTCAATTTTAATGAAAAAATAAAAAATAATAATAATAATTTCAATTATCACCATATTATGCCCTGAAGTACTTAATACTAAAGTACATTTAAAAGCTTTTAAAACTCGTTATTAAATATTATGAAACAATGATGGACAAATACAAGGGTCGAAGGCGAAGGGGGTGATTGCCCAATCTCGTTCCTAAAAGATAAGAAAAAAAGGGAAAAATCTAATCTCACAATCCTAAAGAGTTCAGAAAATCTCAAATAAATAGAGGTATGATACTTTTGATCACAGTAATATTTTTGATTGCATCAGAGTCGGTGGTAAGGGACTGGTCTAACACTATCCCAAGTTTAATTGCGGTAGGTCAAACAGCGGAGACTCCATAGACTCCCAAAAAGTGGAAATATATATATATATATATTGTGTACAGAATATTTTGAGTGACCTATATATTGGTGATCTACGACTCAAGATCGATGCTTTTTCACAGGTCCCGCCCACAGGTCCCATCATTGCATTGAATGCAATAGATAAATTCAATACCGAGGAATTTTGTGTTACGAGTTTTAATTTTATTCTACAGTCTTTCATCTCATTTCAGTCCGTTGTTGCGCAGCGATCATTTTCGGTAAGTTTCAAAAATTTATTAATTTATTAACACGATTTCTCAATGACATTTTGAGGGAAAAGTATAGGCGTGAACTTCCCGCAAAAGTTTTCACGATAACTTTCACCTGTATGCGAATTTCAGCAAGTGAACCGTATTAAAATTCGAAAATTTTACACATTTACGCACCCCTTCGCCGAGGATGAGCAGAAACAGAAGTAACAGCATTTCATTCCAGTGAGCAATTTACAGGTATAATACGTAACAAACCTATGTATATGTAGGCACCTATGTTAAAATAAACTTGTCTCTAAGTTAAGTACCTTTACACACTTTCATTATGAAGTAATTATTATCAACATTGGTATCTAACAAAACCGCTTATACCTATAAACAACTCCGTATAGAGATTGTTTCGGGGACAAAACAAAAACAACAAAATCAAATCCTGAAATAAGGAAAATTTTCCTCAAACATTTAAGGTTTGCTCGGTTTTTGTTCTTCTTTTTTGCGGTCATTAAGTTGTTCAATCTACGACTCCTTCTCATTACACACACACACACGCACACACACACACACACACACACACACACACACACACACACAGACATACATCTCTCTAGAGATGTATTATCACCATAATTTACATGTACACGATTTCGCTCGTTTTCAGAGCAAAATTTTTTCTATCTTCTGAAATGGTTAATGAGAGACGCCAATGACGATGACACTCTTCTCTCCAAGCACCCATAAAAGCAAACTGAAATAGGTTGTTCACGAATAACTACGTTTCGTTGTGTGAAACGAATCTTAATAATTTTTAATGTAGGTATTAGTAACTTTAGGATGGAGGGTTGGAGTAAACTGTAGAATGGTAACTAGGGACAGTATGAGATGGAAGAAAACAAAAGAGGCCTAAGCCTGGCAGTGGGTAACACAGGATGACTGAGCATAGTCATTTAGTTTCGTTTAGCTTAGAGCATTGATAATAAATAGCAGTGTGCTATTACCTTATGTTAAGGTTGTTAAAGGAAAATAAAATGAATAAATAGTAACAACATTCTCCTATTTCCATAAATATTTTAGATTTTCGTAATAACATGAGAAGCAATAATATGTCGAAAACTATATTCTGAAAATAACGAAGACAAATTGGTTACGAATATCTTTGTAGCTAACTCCATCCTCTTTTCCGCCACTTAATTTGTTGCGGTAGTGTGAGAGCGTAAACTGAAAGCCCAGGAGAGAATGTTTTCTAGAAACTGTTAAAAGAAAATAAAAAAAAGATGTACCGTGCACAAATGGAACATGTAACCTTCATCGAGGGTAACCCACTGACAGGTGTAGATTTTCACAAACATTCGTCAATGATTAGCAAATTACAAAAACAGGCCCACGTCGTTCAACTAGAACATTGCTCAAAAAGTTGCACACAAATTTCAATGAATTATTACGTAAGCTTAGTTCTAGTCTCTTTTTTTCTCTTTCTTTTCTCTTCAGGCAGACTATTAGACACTTGCAGAGTTGCATGATTTCGACTGGGCGCGGAAATGGTGGTCACAAAACGATAAAATTCGTATAAGTACACCGAGAAAGCGTTGAATACGAATATTGTGGGTGTACATTGTACAGCGTACACGTATGCCAATCACCTGTTGCATTCATTTTTTAAATAAGCACGACACGTACGTTCGTGCACGTATTTGTTGGCGAACAAAAATTCGAAAAATAGGTATATTTGAAATTTCTTCGATTTCACTAGACACGTCGATGAAGTGAGTGAATTATTGAAAAATCAACGGTTAGTCGAATACAAAAGCACATTTAGTGGCAAGGACGTGCAATGAGGAAAAAATTATTGAAACTGAATAACGGTTACACCGAGCATATCGAATTGATGTAAAATTGTATTTGATGAACAAAACAAGAGGAAAAAAAATGAAGAAAGAGAGGTTACAAAGGAATTTTTAGTTCTGACCACTATTCACTCCTGCACCTGTAGTATACCAAGCATGAATGATTAGGGATTAATATTGTGTAAGCTGGAGGCTATTTTAAACTAGGACCCGAATGCAATAAGGATACGTAAGAATTATTTGCCTTAACAAAGTTATTTTCATGTTTATTTATAAAGACAATAATAAAAAGGTAAAAGAAAAAAATGCACTAAAACGTGAAAAATAATTCTTCTAAAATTTCTGCAGCAAGATGTAGAGTTTTGTCATAAAACTGGAAGGAATTGACGTAGAAATAAAGCTTACATAGTAAAGAAAAAGAGCACGGACTTCAATAATTTTAGTTTCTAAACCTATATTTTGCTGTAGAAATTTTAGAAGAATTATTTTTCACTTTTTAGTGCATTTTTTACTGTTTTTTTTGTTCATTTTTTTTTGAAGTCGATTGTATTTTTTGAAAAAAAATTTTTAAATGACTTCGTTTTCAGCTTTAGCGGCAATATTCCTTTAAAACTAGCAGTTTTTTAATTTAAAGCTAACTCCAAAATCATCACTTCGATTCTAGAAAAAGTGTAATGGGATCACCATGGGATCATCCTCTATAATTTAAAAAAAGTTCATCAAAATCGATGGCCAGATTGAGAAATTATGCTGAAACAAACATGATGAAAAAAAAAAAAAAAAACATATATACGGATTGAATTGTTAACCTTCTCCATTTTTTATCGAAGTCGGGTCAAAAGTATACCAAAGTACCGTTCTTGCATTCGGCCTCAAGTTACTTATCGAATCGGGGCATAAACATTTAGCAACAATGTTTGCGAACCGATTTTCTTAAATCAGCATCTCTAATTAATGGAAAATGGATGAAAAGAATCGTCAAATTTGCCAAACTCGGATAAAATAAAAAATAAAATGTCTATAGTTTATGCGTTTAGATGCGCCAAGAAAGAGTTTTCATAACAAATTAATTCAGGTTTCAAATTTCACTTTTCAGAGATCAACTTGTAGTTACCTACATGTCTCTATTTCTTCTCCAGTTAAAGTAACCTAAAATGGTGTTCTAATTTAAACTTGTAAAGGATGGATTAAAATAAATCCTCACAACTAGAATGAAAATGGGGGAAAATTTCATCATACTGATTGTTCATGCTGGAAAAAATAAAAAATAAATCCATAAAATTTTTTATTTTAATTTTTCTAAAATGTAGAGGCAAAAATAGGAGAAAATTTTGGGACTGTCTCTTGCTATAACTTAATAAACTGTTATGTGCTACACTTCACCTTTTCTACACACACGTCACTTACAAATACGGATTTTAGACCACTGAAAGGTATCCAGGTATTATCTCGCTGCTCTCGAACATACCTTTGTAGCACCTGCCATTTTGTACATTACCTAAAATCCACCCTATATTTAGTTAATCGAGAGTAACAAAATGGACACTTTACTACCTCTTAGAATTGACAATTTCAGACAAATACTTTCGACGACTGGACTAACCAGAATTCTCACTGTTTTTCCATGTTTTTCCTATACCTTCAGAACAAAGCAAATAAAGGAAAACACAAAAAAACAGAGAATAAAAAATTAATTCGAATTTGATACGTTTGAATATCGAGTACATTCTTTCTTGATATCTTTGTAATTTACCTAGAAGTAAGTATATGTATTCACTGGCGCTCTATGAGATGATACTACTCGATATTTACCTCCAATGTACCAAAACTTGCGGATATACTTCTACTGAATCAGGGTTTTGAGTCTCGATAACCCCTCTAATGTAAACCACCACACTTTGCCTGACAAAACCCCGAATATTAGTTGACATCGAAAATCCATTTCGATGATAATATCACTTTTACTCCAGGAATGATAGAGTCAACATCTGGTCTAAAATTCTCAAATTTGAATCATCTCAGATCTCAACCACTTTTCCATTGCTATTTTACATGAATTTAAATCAATTTTTCTAATTTATTTTAAAGTACCCAAGTTGAAAGGTCAAGTTCAATTACTGGTATTCTATTTTTATTTTTTTTCGTGTACAAAAGTTGTAAATTTCATCAGTAAAATTCCTCATTGCGAGATAATTAAAATTATTCATTTCAATTATCGTCGAAATCGTCTTTGGCTGAAGTCAATTCCACCAAGGGCCAAAACAATTCTATCGTCCAATAACAAAACTTTTTAAATTTTTTTTTTCTTATTCGCCAACTAGTACTTGCTACAAAAATGCAAAATATTAATAAATTGTATAAACTGATTACTCTTTTTTTTTACCCGTCAGTTTATCGGGGCCGTGGATGCCTCCAAAACAAATTTCCGGTCCTATTTGCGCCTCTGCTAAAATAGGTTCTTCGCTTACAATGAGTGTCACCCAGAATTTAAAAAAAAATATTTCGAAGTTTTGATACAACGAATGTCCGTATTTGTCAAATTGTAAAAATTAGATTTGGTAAAAAGTATTAATCTTCAAAATGCCGCAACAAACAAAGGGTGAACCGGTTTCGAGGCGTTTCAGAAAATGTTGACATGAAGACTGCCCTACCAAAACTACGTCGATAAATTTGAGTGGATCGGAGAGAGAATGAAAGTGGGAGATTTATGGGTATAATGTAATTTTAAAGTAGGTTTTCAATGAAAATCTACTTATTTTTTGTTTGCTGCGAACGATTCATAAATTTTAGAAAAATAAAATCCAATAAATCTCTCGTAGGTATATTAAAAATTTTCCGAGTTAATAACGTGCTTGTAAAATCACTAAATGTATGACTTAATTAGTCTCCATACAAAAGAGTGTAAAAGACAAATTTTTCTTAAAAAAATAAAAAATAATAATAATGATTGAGAAAATTCAACACTACAAAGAAACACTATACCTGGCTATGTGTATAACTTAGTGAAACATTATAATAATATTATTCTCATGGAATAGAATCTTGTTTCAAGTTACATGTCAGTTATTCGCTCGCATACACTGTACGGCCCCTTTCCAATGTGAATATACGCGAAACAAAAAGGTAGGTATACAGAGTTAAACCTTTTAGAGTGAATGGAAAACCAAGGGGAAGAGGAGAGTTGAGAAACTTCTAATTTCCATTTAAGAAAACTTCGGTGAGAATAACTTCGAATACGGCCTATGGTGGCGGTAACGAGGAATGTAAAATACAAAATGTGAAAGGGTTGCTATTTCAATATCACAAATTATAGCTAACTCGGTGAAATAACGAAAACTGTACAGTATTTGAAGAAAATGGTTTTCAGTTGAACACCGGAAAACGAAAACGAAAAGAAAGAAAAAAAAAGGAAAAACTATAAAAAAGAGAGAGAACGGAAGTGGTAGAAAACCATCCAATGAAAGTAAGAAAAGAAGAAGTAAACATTTTCAGTTTGGCAAATCAATGTAACAACGACGAAACCATCCAAATTAGAAACACTAAAAGTACGAGCAGTTTCCCCTTCTTCTCCAGTTATGAACCAGACTGAAATTGTTCGAATGTCTAAGAACGTTTTTTTCAAAACGTCGACGAAAAATTTTCTTTTCGCTCATTTGCCTCCGCACAAAACGGGACACTTCTTCAACCAAATTTTTGCCACAATTATTCCCGCAATTTCGTTTATCATCGAAGTGAGTGTGGTGAGCTGGGTTTCTCTTACTGCTCTGTATCTTACATAAACTCGCTAATGGTGTTAATTTACGAAAAACTTTCCGCTTCTTTGTCTCATGCAAAATAGTCTTCTATAGCATTTGCATCGACTGGGGCTGCGTTTCCGCCGCCCTTTTCTTCCTCCTAAACTCGTTTCGTCGTTTCGAATAAAATAACTTTAATGCTTCTCTCCTGTGAAACTACCGCATTAATTTTAGCGTGGAATTCATTTTTACAAAAATACAACGAAAAAAATTTATAAAAAAAGTGTTCATCGATAGTATCCGAACCGACTTCAAAGGGTGAATCGAAACGATTTTATTTTATTGAAACCGGCAACCTCTGTTGATATTCGGGCAATCATATGTAAATTTACAGCGTTTCCGACATCTACCCAAATTGCTTTAGGGGCTGAAAGTGAAATTTTCTGAAATGAAGAAAAACTTCTCAGAAATTTAAAAATTAAAGATAGATTTTTCATTTCGGATAAATAAAAACAGATTTTCTACAGAATTTAACACTTTCTTTCCAGACCATAGTTTCTGTATATCTGATCAGTAATCACATTTCGGTTTGGAATATATTATTCAATATTCTCACATCTAATATTATTTCAAACGCCCCAATAGTAAAATGGACTTTAAAATTCGATTCATAAATAAAAATTCTACACAGAAATCGCACGATGTTATCTCTTTTTCAAAAAATAAAACCATTTTCAAAAAAAAAAAAATTAAAAAAAACTTTTGAAACTTTTTTAGCAAAATCTAAGGACTAGGATCGCTGAGGTTGGTGCTAATTGAAAAGTTTTGTCACAAAATTAGATGGAATTGATGTACATAAGCCTATGTGATGAAGGAAAAGAGACTGCGTGCAGTGATGCAGTAGCAAGACTACGATCATTGATCACCTACACAAGACCAAAATCAAGACAAGACCCGACTAATGTACAAAATTAAATAGGAACAAACGAAATCTGATAAAATATGAACAATCTGTAAAACGTTCCCAATCTTACTGCTGAAATAATTCGCAATTTGTTCTTTCCGTTCTACTTTTTTTTTTTTTTTTCATAATATTTCACCTTAGGTCCTCCTCCTGTAATTAATTCGCTTCGTACGGTTAGGGGCCCGAATAATATTCGTTAACTAAATAAAGAAAGAAACGAAATAAATTTCTAAAGGACAAGAATGATAAATTGAATTTACTCATCAATGTCAGAACCTAAACCGACAACAAGAACAAGACGAAGACCAAGACTGACTGATCAAGACCAGAATTAGCAATATTGATGCCAGACCAAGACTACCACAGTCTTGTTCTTTGTCGAGTGTTTCTTCATCGTTGACTGGTACACACAAGTACGTAAACTTGACCTCGAATTTAATTAAATAAAATAAAATTTAATATTTTTCCGAACCGAGGTAAGGAAAGAAAACAGCCAGAGAAGAGATGAATTGATGAATACCGTAGGAAAGTACGTTTCCAAACAAAAATTTCGTAATAGTGATATCAATAGGAAATAAATTATAACTTGACCTTTTTTCCACCACCTCCGCGCGTTTCAATTAACAAGAAAGAAAAGAGCGAAATTTTTCAAATAATTTTGCAGTATGGCTGTGTCTCACTCCTGTTGAAAAATTCTTCGAAAATGAGTCGCTCTTTTGTGCCTCTTCTGATAAAATAGGCCTACGTCTTTTTCGCGGTTAGCTGTCGAACATTCCTTTAGATTGTTGTCATATTTTTTTCTTGCATTCTTTAGCTGACGTTTGCTTTTTATATTACGTCGGAATTCTACGGTTTGTCACACTTTTTCATCGCGCGCATTCCTCACCCCCGCAATCACATCTGTATCGTCATTATTTTCATTATGTATTATTAACTTCTTCTTTTTTTTTTTCCATAAGAAATAAAGATAGCGAGAAAACTGAATTTTAATGGATGGGTGTGCAGGTAAGTCATAAAATTTTGTTCCACCTATACACGATTTTATATCCGTATTTAATAAGAGTAGGTACACATCTGTGAACGCATTTGTGTTTTAATTATTTCCTAGCAATTTTTCGCAACACCGATCTGAAAATGTGCGACACGATCGACGTTGATATTATTTTGCTGCGCTTCGTTATGTTATAGTCCGTTCCACTTTAGCTGGAGGGGGTATTTTCGACTGAGCTCAAATAAACAAGCGACTTTTTTTTTTTCTTTTTTATGCTTCTGTCTTCATTTTTACGACAGCCAAAATGGAACGCTGTATACATACAATATAGAGAACCCGGTGACATTTGAGGAGAAAATATACGGCCAAAATCGCTATAATAAAGAAAATCCATCGTCATTTCACGAGGGAATGTTTTACGTACACTATGTTTTTAGAGACAAGCGATCTACTCGGCGGGTACGTAGACGAAAAACTTTCGAAACGTTATTCTTGGGGTAAGAGAAAAAGGTAGACGGGAGGGGGGGTGTTATTTACAACTTCGCGTCGAAAATGAAAGTTTTAAACGAGATGTTTCAATTAACAACTGAATATTTCAACAATTGACTAACACCTACGGCGCGTATATTGTAGTTTTAAATAAATTTTCATTAAAAAATTAAAAAATCAAGTATGTGAAAACAAAAAACTCCAGTGCAGCAATACTTCGCTAGGAAACTCAGTGTGCCAATTTTCATTCATGATTCAAATAAACAAACTTGAATTCCATACATTTAGTTGGAGAAATTATAAAAAAATATCGATCGTAATAGATATCGATATCTGACAAACGTACCGATACATCTATACATCGCTGGTTTCGTGTAAAAAAATTAGAAAAATATTGATATCGATGTTTAATTACTGAAAACCGATTTTACAAAAATTTTTTTTTTAGTTTTCTCAGAAACTACTGAATCAATAAGCATCAAATTCCTATCAGACCTGGTCCCTTGCAAAAATACCTTTCGTGAAAATTTTAGCCCTATACCTTTCGTAGTTCCCTCAAAACCTTGAACAAAAAATTTTTCCAACAGTTTTTACTCTCCAGTTTTCTCAGAAACTACTGAATTAATAGGCAACAAACTTCTACCAGACTATCATTGACATAAGGATAATCTAGTTATTATGAAAATCTCAGCCCGATCTTTTTTCATTTTCTCAGAAGCCTAGAAAAACGAATTTTCCAGGAATTTTTTGTTTTAAGTTTTTTCGGTAACTACTGAACTGATAAAAAAAATTATTTGATAACTTTTTTTTGCTCGTCACTTCTGAAATTTGGAAAATTTTAGAAATTTTGCATCCATGGTGTCAGCTGTTGCATATTTATTACTAAACTTTTTATCAAATTTCAAAAGTTACAAGCAAAAAAATGAATAAAAATTAGGTCAAGGGGCAATCTCCCCTTGCCCCTTTAGCTACTGCTTTAATTGGTACCAAACTTCTTTCAGACTTGCTTCCATGTAATAATTATCTTTCGTGAAGAATTCAGTTTTATCTGTTTTTCAGTTTTCCCAGAACCGTGAATACAAAATTTTGAGCGATACAACATACAAATATTTTTTTTAATGTCTATACCTATTCAGCTATGTCGGAATAGAAGTATATCTTACTCCTTTTTTTCCTAATGTTGATATTTTTTCATTGAGAGCAGTTTACTTTTTCACTTTTTGGTAGCCATTTATTACCTGTTGATTTGGAAAAAAAAATTTTTCTCCAGAAAGTTTGAAAAACTATCATGCAGAGGTTATATTTTGGGTAGAGAATATTATGGAATATAAACGTTTCCGCCCCTCAAGTTGATTTTCCTTCTTTTACAGCCCTCTAAAAACAAAGCTTACAGCAAAAAAAGTTCGACAACTTTCAACTCTAAAACTATTGTGCCCATGAAAACTGTGTATATTTTCTAATTTGTAGAAAATATTCCGAGAATAACTATAAAATTTTTTGTAGGATTGAGATTTTAACGAGAAATCATGAAAACAACACTGTGAAATATAATTTAAAACATGATTACCAACTTAAGAGGTGGCGAGTATTCGATTGTATGTACTTCGTTACAATAAACCTCCAAAGGGCAAAATATTATCTTCATTATTTTCCTGAGAAAAAGATAGGTCGCAATGTAGCGGAACAAGAAGTCTACCACACTGCAAAAAAGGCGCTTTAATACCTGTTGTTAGGAAAAAAGTCCGCCACATTACCTATAAATATGCCTATATATATATATATATAATTATTCATAAACTGTATAGTACATGCACACATAAAAAAATTAGGTCAGAATGGAAAAATGTTGCCAATCGTCTTCTTTTCTCACTAAACGGATAATTTTCACTATCCCCACCCCTAATCCTTTTTTTGAGGTTAATTTTAATACTTCGTTTGTAAGAAAACTGGGTACAAAAGGAAAACGTTTAGTTACGTCACTTCTAAAGTCGACGGTATTCGACAAAGCGAATATTTTATAACTTTGTTCGTAAGATTGAGAAAGGGCGCTAAGGGAAGAGGTGATGATATTAAAAAATGTAGCGAAGAAAATTTCCATCGTTAACGCACTTTGAAAATCGAAACTTTTTCTTTTAGACGGCGCTTCGATTTTCGCCATTTTGCACCTTATTTTCAACGAAATTCGTCTGTAATTGCAAAGGAGTAAAGCTAGCAGCAGGGCGGCATACAACTTCTGCCGCATATTATTTTCAGAAAAAGAGAGAGAGAGAAAGAAAGATGTTCTTAAGGAATTGAGGCGTAAGTTACGGCGGTATTAAAAAAATTATCGTCATGGGAAAAATAACGAACGGCGAACGAGAGAGTGAGAGAGAGAGAAATAGAGAAAAAGACAAGACAAAAAAATAGGACTAAACGGAAGATGGAAACGAATTGTCGACTAACCGTTGACGTTCACATTTACGAATAGATGGGAGGGGGGCGCGAACGAATCGTTTTTGTCTCCTTGGGGGAAACTTAATAAGAACGTGCGTCGGCTACAGTTTTTCCGCGACGAAAACTGACCGTTTTTCGAGCGCATAAAAATGTCATTCGAAGTGGAGGACTGGACGATTGGGCGAATGCTGGAGGAACGTGCGCTTTGGTGCGCACCACTGTAAGGAGCCAGTGGAATAATTGCGCTGGAACCGACGACACTTGGTATACGTTCATCGTTCTAAAACCTAATAAAATGTCGAAAAAACGATATCCTATGTCAAGGTAGGTCACTTCGCTCATACTTTTCGCAATTCAACTGGAAGCGGCGAATTATATTTTTGCAATTGAAAAAATTTTGACAGCAGAGTGAATAATTTGTGAACGATGGGACTCGCTGGTAAGCCAATTTGTAACGAAGAAAATCTATCAGAAAAAAAAAGAAAAAAAAGACAGTAACTAGCGGCACGAAGAAAAGTCTGTCAACATTTTCGATAATGGTAAGGGAGAGCAACCGAAAAATACAGAATATTTTCGTTGGTAGTCAGCTCAGGGAAAATTGAGACAATATGAAAGGCGACCGACTTCATCGAGAAAGTCAGTAAAGTCGATGTTCTATTTTTAAACAGACTCGATTCATTCTAGCGATGAGCAAAATTGGCCTTTATTTTGTATTTTAAGTAAGACTTAGACCATGACCAAGACCAGTCAGTACTCGATACTTCAAATTCAAGGCTAAATCCAAAATTTAAAAAATATGAACTACGAGTAAAATAATGACAAATATTGCTACCTAAATAATTTGGAATATTTAATGTTTAATTTTTCGTCATCCAAATTTTGAAAGGATGTGAATATGAAGTTCAGATTAGCCATTAATAACAGTGAAAATCTTGTAAGCTAGACCAAGACTAATATCAACTTGACTAGCACCAAATACACCTCTAAATAAAAACTACGATTAAGAGTTAAACCAGTACAGAACAACTCACTTCTGGAGTTAATCAAAGCCTAATCATACCCTATTGGAGAAATTATAGTAAACCAAACCAATCGCCATTTTGGGTTGATGGTGGCCAGTCTTGCAAAGCAGAACACCTAAACCACTGCGCTACGCAGAGCACTAACATAGAAATAACAATAATAATCGTTATCTATTTAAAATTTTTTTTTTTTCAAAATTTTAGAAGCTCTTATGATTAAATTTTTTCTTTTTAATTTTGCAAAAATAATTCCAATGAGTTAAATTTTTAAGCGTTACGAACTATGCCTAAAAAAGAAATGAAAAGAAAATCTGTACTTCAGCGCGAACTGCAGGACTTCGCTAAATTCTTTTAAATTATAAACGAAACTCATCGATTTAAAAAAAAAAAAAAAAAAAAAAAGTAGGCCTATACATCAGAAAGTAATAAGACAGCAATCAATTATAATCCCGAATATACGAGGTTGACTAGCCTTAATATAGGCATTCAAGTTCAAAGAAAATTAGCATATTTTAAAGAGCCGTTAACGTTGATTTAACTTAATTTTGCAACCATGGGGCTTCCCTAATCTTTTCCAACACACTCGCGACCGTTTCTATTTTCTTTATTCTTTTTTTTTACCCCCCAAATTGAGTATATAAAAATATTATTAATTCCTTTTGCGAAATCAGTCGCCAATAATTCACGTCATAAAGTAACCCCTTCTTTTTTACGCCTTCTCGTGAAAGTGAAAATAATAAAAAAAAAAAAAAAAAAAAACCAAATCCCAAACATGAAATGGGGTAAAGTCGAGCCATAATTAGATTACATGTAACGGGTTACTCCTCCCCTATATAAAAATCAAATGCGTTCGAACATCAATGAGAGATAAGGCTATAATAAAAAACAAGCTAACCGAACATCTAAATGAAAGTTCATTCACTTCTGACATTAATTAGATGAAGATGACAGCCACTTAGTCTATTGTTTTTCAAAGCAAATAAAATGTAAATTATAAAAGCGTTGAAAGATTACTTACGGGCTGAATCAGTTAATATAATTACCATCCATTAAAGTCGAGCCGCCCACAGCTACTTTTTTTTAAACGGAAATTCTGTTCGTTTATTTCCATTATTACGCGATTTTATGAATATTTAGGCTATAAATATGAATTTTCACACAAATTAGAAGTTTTGGGGATCTTAAGTGAATAAAAGCTATACTTCAACCACCATCTAGTTCTTAACAACTCTCGTGGCAGTGGCATCTGCTGTAAAGTTGCACCAGTTGAGCTGGAATAGTTGTTTAACATTAATCAGTTTCAAAAGTACATAAATTCAGTTTGAAATAAACTTCAAGTCTCTCAATCGAATTGTAAATCAGCCAAATACCTTAAAAATACGCCTAAACTGAAGGTAATATACTGTAGAGCCATTGCCATAAAACAAACGATAGGCTAACAGGTAGTTTATTTGCCTAAAGGATCAAATACTGCCAGTTGTCGAATTTCAAGACAAATTAACCGTTTGTTACTGTATCTCTAAAAAACACTACGTCTACATCATTAATTCGTTTTTCATACAAAAAGTTTAAGATTTTATTTATGTTACTTAAAATATGTAATTGAACTTCGGTGGCTTAATATTTATCAAAATTACTCCTTACCTTCGTACTTGGTAACTTGACATATTGACATTAGCATTCATCGTTTGAAATAAAATAATTCTATTCTTGTTCTTGGTATTGGTTCGATAAACATAGGTGAAAACGTGATGAAAATAGGCAGATAATTAATATTAATGATCCTTAGTTTTAATGAAAATAAATCTGTGTTGATAAATTATCTAAAAATATACAAAACTTAAAGAAATATAATGAAAAATTTTCCAAATTTTGGCTCCTCATCTCCTAAGAGCCGTGAACATAGTACAATATTAAATGAGCTTTATTTCCCACAAATGAATGTCGCTAAGTTGTTAGAATTCGACCAAAAATATTTTCCCGAATAGTATGTCACAAGCAAAATATTAAAACCGTCCTATGATAATCTTAGATACATTCATATTCGAGAGGAAGGAACTATTCGAATTAAATAATTTGAGTGAGCTACGAATTCATTCAGACACATATTCGCATACAATATGAGAGATAAATTGAATACTGCATCTTTTTAATACCTCGAGTAATAAGAAAATTATAGGTTCAAAATAATTATTTGGAACAAATCCTACAAAAAATAGAGGGTTCTACTATTCAAAGAGTTTTCTACAGCTTTGCTCATAATATAACCAAAATTTTAATTGAAAATCAGTATGAGGATTAGTATTCGGGAATAGCACCAAAAATTCATAGCTTCAGAGTTTCAGGAAATAATGTTAAATTTTAATCCAAAAAACCATTCTCACTCAACCCCTACTTGAATTAGAATACGGAATTATAGTAAAATTTGCTTTCTCTTGCTTTTTTTTACGCTAACAACTGTAAAAACATTAAACTCGAGTTTTTAACTTCTTTTTCCATTTTTCTTTTCTGCTTCTACTGTCAAACGTCGTTTCGATTCAGTAACTATTTTCGAATTTTCATTGTTGAAGGATTAACGGGTGACATCGACGGGATCGGGGGTTTTAGTGTCGACGAGATTTACAAATAATTCTACAGACAAGGCAGTCTCGGTCTACGGAGCACGAAATATATAGAGGGATTAAATTAACTTTAAAAAGTGACAATTTTAGTAAATTATTTTATATATAACTTATTTTATTTCATGCGAAGAAGAAAATAAATAGAGAAATAAATTTCTCAGCAAACTTCTTGTATGCAATAAGCTGCTCCTTAATTTTCATTTTTTTTTTTTTTTGTTTCAGTTTAAAAGGGAAGAAAGATCCCACTCAACAATAACTGTATCCATGCCGTAAGAGGAGAGGCACCACTCCAAACAAAGG
Organism: Ericerus pela; assembly: GCA_011428145.1. Taxonomy (NCBI): domain Eukaryota; kingdom Metazoa; phylum Arthropoda; class Insecta; order Hemiptera; family Coccidae; genus Ericerus; species Ericerus pela. The sequence continues at coordinate 278,542 of WOFM01000149.1, read as the reverse complement.
GACACACAAGGGTATTTTCAATTTGAAGTTTAAACGCAGGCAAACTATTGATGCAGCCAGTGGTCATCTACGGTTCTAAATAAAGAAGGTTTTTGCGAAAAACATGGTATCTTTTAGCGAGTGTACAGATTAACATCGATTTCAAACGCTCCCAGAACTCCCTATCTGCCTAAAGGTGGCAGCCCCCTTAGCCACCAAACCTGTCCAAGGGGCTTCGACTTCACCGTGGAGTTCGGCTCTCTAGACTTCCCTGGAACTTCTCTGTCTGAACGAAATCTTCCTTCAAGTGAAACAAAGGCGCTAAGTTCAGGAGTCATTTAGTGATGAATTTAAGTCATTGGTCCTAAGTACGTGCGGGGCATAAAACACATGCACTACATGTACAGCCCAGACGTGAGGAAACGCCATACATACGAGCTCGTGGGTAAGAAATTTAAAAAATACATATTGTTTTGTTAATAGGATAGCACTGGTTGTCTTTAATATACTCGTTGTTGATCGCTTACGACATAATATGAATAGATCTTGGAGAAAATTACTGAGTTAGTTTGTTTCATTATCAAAAATCACCAAATAGACTATAAAAAAAAGAGTGGCGGACAAGAAAGTATTTTTTACCATACTTATAAATTTGAAAATTTGGCGCCCACGATTTAAGTGACGAATTTCAGGGTCATTTTTAGGAACGATTTTCAAGAGATTAGGAGACTTTTAAAACGAATTCTACGTTTGAATAAATTTTTTTGAACTCAAAATTTATGAATATACGAGTAATGTAATAATAATAATAAATTTTATTTGAAAAAAAAAAAAAAAAAAAAAAAAAAACTGATTTTGTAATCTGAATGATTAGCTTTTATTGGTGGATATGCCCAAATTTATAACAATAATTTTTTCAATATTTCAATTCTCATTTTCTTCATTTACACCATTCTAATTTTTTAATTTCCAAATATGAATAGCCTAGCACATTCTCCGGTTGGTCAAGAACACTTTAAGCCTACTTTCATTAAAATCTATAAAGTAACTGATCTCCCGAGAAATATCAATTACCATACAGACAATCTTTTTACTAAATTACATTAGCAAATAGCTCAAATATATATATATTATAGAGAAATAACATATCGTGAAAACCTTGCTGAATATATGTATAGAATAATTTCGCTATTGGTCCATATGCTTTAAATTAAATAATCAATCAACGTACATTACATCTCACTATACTGAATGAGTAGCTCTTATTGGTAGATATACCCTAATTCATGACAATTATTTTTTCAATTTTTAAATTCATATGTTCTTCAATTACACCCTTCTAATTATTTTATTTTCATATATGAATAACTTAGGACACACTCCAGGTTGTCAGTAACATTTTGAGCCTACTTTCATTAAACTCTATAAAGCAAGACACTTGTTCTGAGTGAACAAAATTTGGTTAGTTTCGGAGATAGACACACCAAACATATAACCCCCTGTACGCAGTCGGTAAAAAAGAATGTGTGGGGACTCTCCCATATGAGGTATAGGGGCTCGGACCCCTCAATGACAGTCGCCACCCCAAAGGGCAGGCAAATAATTGTCCTTGCGACGTTAAACACACTAAGTACGTTCGATCAGAATTACCTGCAAGTACATGCAGGTAATGTACGAGTACCGAATCGTGACACAATGAGACAATGTCACAATCCATACACGAACCAGCCAGCCATCTCTTATCTCGGTAGGGGATGATGCGACCTGGCCGCCCTCACAGATGTACGTATATTGGTGTGCGTGTAAATAAGCCGTATAAAAACCACTCAAACCGGCTCTAAAATTGCCAGTGTTCGCCTTGGTTTTGGCTTACCCTTACATGAAGTGGTTGAACACGCTTAAATTCTGTAGAATTTCCTTCTGGTGAGAATATCTCTCACGACAAGGTATTCCACAGAATGTATCAGCGTTTGTTTACATATCTTTTTACCTGCTGATTATATTTTTCTTAAACATTGGTCATTAACTCACCAAAATAAGTATGTAATATTAAATAAAAGAATAAGAAACTAAAAAGAAAAAAACATTGGCGACAGCAAAATCCATGTTACGACATCGAACATTAAATGAAAAATATTGATGTTTTGTAAACATATAGAGGATTTTGTCCAATCCATACAGCTTCTGTTGGAAAAATTACTGAAATCGTGCTTTTTCCGCATTCATAAAGTAGAAATTCTAGTCATTGCAGTAATTCGACTTGAAAATAAAGAGAAAAAATAGGATGATAAGAAAGAGTGAATGGAAATATGTTTGAGATTCTAAAAGAACTAATGGTTCAACGGTTCCATCTAGGAACTTGGTAACAATACTGAATGTGACCAATCTGGACTGCAGAAAAAACATCGACTGAATATCGAAACATCTCAGATGAAACGTATTACTTTTCCCCTAACGATTAGAAGAGTGCCAACAATTTTTAAGAAACTCGTTTCTTGAACACAAACACAATCTACATATCTGCCGATGTACAAAGGAACATTTATAAATTTCTTTCGCTCTTTCAACCCTTGCCTCTGACTGAATTTCATAAAATATATGCGAAGAATGACGATTGCGTCATTTGAAATCATTGACGCACTTAGGAACTAACGCAAAAAAAAAAAACAAAAAAAAACAAAGTGTGCCGCTTCCTTCAGTAACACAATTACGTAACTCAAAAAAGGATACATTCGAAAATAGAAATATGTAAAAGGCAGCCGTAATGTATTGCGGGCACATGCACCCTCTTCCCATTTCATACCCAAATACAATATACGATGTACTTATACGTACGTTAACCAGCCATTACTTCCCATTCTCGCTCCACATCTCTCACTAGGACTACGTTCTAACCTTTAAAATGCTTTCTCATTTGTTGCCATTCCAACAGGACGACGAACGTCCTTTTCATTAACGCATACTACACCATCTCCAAGCATGATACGATTCTTATCCCACATCGCACACCCTTTAGCCCATGTATCGTTTGTTTCTCGTTTATTTAATTAATCCACCCAATCGAGTGAGCTCGACAGAGAAAACCAGAGAGAGAGACAGAGAGACAGAAATGCGAGTGGCTTCAATCCCTCTGTCTTTGCATGCATTGAAGAAAAAATAAGAAGAAGAAGAAGAAGAAGAAGAAGAGAAAAAAAAGAGTTCAAATTTGAGAGTAACGCGTTTCTCTTTTACCCTGCAACTATCACACCCTCTCATGGTATCCATCGACTATACTGTTGCAAAACCCCCCGTATCACGAAATGGTTCGTTTATTTTTTAATCTGCCACTATTTCTTCTTTAACGACCCCCGGACGCAACACAGCCAATCACATCGTAGTTAAGCCGTAAAGCTAATACGGCTTATTTGTTAATACTTTTTGGCCTAGCTGCACACTATTTAGCGAAAAGGCAGATTCGCATTCGTGAAACGCGATAATCAATCTTTTTTCACCCAAAAATCGATCGGTTTACGTCGATAATCGAATGAATTTAATGCGAAATGTTTCCTGGTCGATGGGATGTTACTAGCCGTTTATTTTTTTTTGTAGGTAGCTAAACTGCACGTATAGGCACGGTGTAACGACAAATAATCTACAAAGTAATAATTATGGACATAACGATAAAATTACAGCTGGATTTTTATTTTTCTCAACATAGGTGGAGTACAGCTTTGGAAATCCGACATATTAACCCTTTCAACGTTCGAGTATTTCTGACGTAGGTACCTAATCTTTGATCATTTTGCATGAAATTAACTCGGTATAGCTGCGTTCGATATGGCAAAAAAGTGCCACATTTGTAGTTTAGGTTCTGCACCCAAGATAAGGTGAAAATTAGTTATCGGTTTTACTCAACGGTTTTAATTCGGTGTCAGTTCTGTGAAGTGGAAAAAGAAAAACTTAAAAAATTCATATTTTTAAAGAAACAATTCGAAAAACTGTTTTTGATAAAAGAAAAATTACAAGGAACACAGGGCATGTGATCAAGGGCGTATATAGTTCGATCAAAAGAGGGGAGTCCATTTCTTCACGAACTTTCTTTTCGACCGCCCTAGCCCAATTTTATAAGTTATAATGAGAGCAAAATCTTCCGAGTGTATTAACTGGTCTTATGTCTGAGTGTTGGGTGAAATTAATTACCAAACAAATTTTTTCCGGATTGGTAGAACTTTTTTTTCTCTTCTACTTGAACTTCGGATACCGAGCCATTCCACCCGAAGGCGTCTGAAAGATATAGCATATACGATTTCGAAGCTGGGAAGGGGCATAGTCGTGATCCGGAGTTCAGTGGTTTACCAGCATGAATTTTTCGATCACATACTGAGGCACCAACAGAACCCAACCGAACACATTGCCATTTTAAGTCAGAAATATGACGGTGATGGTCGCTTTCGAATTCGCAAACTTCGAGTTTTTCCGAATCATCACAAATATCTAATAAACTAATGTTCGAAAAATTTCGTTCGGCAAAAAACTCATTAAACAATTTTTCTTTTATTGTTTTCCGTCAATTTTTGTTTTTTTCGTTTATGAATATAATCAACAGGAAAATAACGAAATTTCCGTCATATTCGTCATATCCGTCATATTTTCCAACATGAGACCTTACAGATACATTTTTACACCTGCGCAAGTAAAAAAAAAAAAAAAAAAAAAAAAAAAACGAAATTTTCTAAATTTTAGAAAGCACTTTGCAATAAAAACGATAAAAAAACTTCTTTCTTCAATCATCCTGATGAATTCTTTTTATATCTACATAATTCAAGTCAAAGTTCAGAATATTTCCATCTGAACACTTTTTACGTGCCAAACTGAAAACTGCGAAGACTTCGAGCCAACGTGATATTATAGTAATTATACATTTTGCATGACGAATAGTGGGGGAAAAAAATCACTCTGGCTTCTACGAGGCTCCTCTCGTCGATTTCCACCGAATTAAAGTTTCACAAATGCAGTCCGATGATGCTCTGGGACACTTTAATCAGAAACATTTTCTATAGAACTGATTCTGTGCTGTTGGTTGGGTTTGGGTCAGAGTGGGTGTGGGTGTAAACGTCATATTTACAGTGTTTTAAAACCCCGTATAAAAAAAATCCACCAAAAATTTCTCTTTCCCTTCGTATACGCTGTGTACAGTATTTTCGACAGACAAAATTTATAGTCTTTCGATGCCCGCCGAATGTTGATATCGAACGTATAATCCAGAAAATTTCGCTAAAACCGTAATTTGCGATTCGATCAGAAATTCCGAAATCGTCGTTCAATCGAATGGATTCTAGTCACGTATGGTGACAAAAGGCTGCACACAGTACATACCAGTTCGTCAATTTTTGACACGATAATTGGTGAATCATCGTCATTGTGCGCTCCCCCAACAAATCAAAAAAAAAGCAACTTACTATAAAAATAAATAAAAATAACAAGCAGTAATAAGCTTCCTCATTCTTTTTTTTTTCTTTTGCTTAGTATTTATGTACTTACCCAAATCTTGTACTTCGCATGGTAACACCAACGTATCCCCTAATACGACCCTAAATGTTTGTCCGCGTGACATAAATCTTGGCGAGGGTGTCGAACCAGTGTAGTCCCTTATCGGCTCTGCCAAATAAACAAAAATTCATTAATATTCGGTTATTTAATTTTTAAAGTAAATTCGTTGAATAGAATAATATTTATATTTTTTAGTGAAATAGGGAGGCGGGTTTGGTTTGTAATTAATTTGTCACGACCATCTATCCGGTAACTCATTACGATTGCTTGTACCTAATTTTGTACATTAGTTAGACCAGAAATTTTGGATTAATTTTTTTCAATAAATTTTTGACTATTTAGAGGAAAATGAAATCGTTTTTTATTGGTAAGAATTCTTGAACAAGCCTGTGAAAGCCGGATCAAATCATCTCAAGTTCAAAAACTGATAAGAAATGCTATCTTTCATAAATTTTTTGGAACCGAATCAGAACTAAATTCGAACCAAATTGTTATTTTTCATCAAGGTAAGAACTGAAGAAAAACCGAAGCTGAAAAATTATTATTGGATAAAGATTCGGTTTTAGAAAAATCGTTAAGTAAAAAGCTTAAAACCAATAAATAACCCGCCGAAACTAAATCTGAATCTGAAACTGAAAACCAGAATAAAATAAAACGAATTTTACAGGAACCGAACTGAAACAGAATCAATATTTTGAGAAAAAAAATAAAAAACCGAATTAGAAGTAAATCTTAGATAAAAAAGATAAAAATCTCGGTTCACAGCCCTCCTACTCTTAGTGCATGGGTAGGTAAAAGTACATGATTAAGCAATGCTCGACACAAATTTTCTTTCTCTCACCATCTTATGGCTTTCAAAAAATACTTATATCTATGTATTCTAACGTTAGAGTTTTTATAACTAAACTGATGAGGTTATGGTTACCCAATACAAGTTTGAAAATCGTAATTATTGATTGTCAGAAAAGATTTAGAATTTTGATGTCACGCAATTTTTGGTGAGCTTAGTTGTTGTTGTAAGAAGTATGATTTTGAATTAACTACCTATTGGATGATCGTAGTTACCATATCAAGGTTCCCATTTTTCTGGATTAGTTTGGGAGCTAGTTTTTTCATTCTTCAGAAGGAATAAATATTTCTCTCCAAACGTGTGTTTTAACGCATACAAGGGAAGAAAAATCCTTTGACCTTATTTATTTTGTTACGTCTAATTAATATTGATATGACCGAAAATGTAGAACAAGAATAGAGAATTTTGAGTTTTGAAGAACAAACATCATTCGTAAGAAATGGTCACATACCGATTCGCAATTCTTAATTAATTCGAAAGTGACGAATTAAATTTTGTTTCTCTTTCAAAAAACTGAAATATATCGTCTCTCATTGGGTAATTTTGCTTTTAAACTTTAATAAACTTCTCACTCGAACGGAAAACAAATTCAAAGAAGTTTTTTTACACCCAAAAATGAATACAGATCTCAATTTGTCGAATAGCAGCGGTTTCTATTCTCTTCTACAAATCTCCATTTTAACGCTTGAATAAGAATAGTAACTCACTTCAGCATGTAGATGCTGAATTTTTTTCATGCCTTTTTCACGCTAATGTTTACATTTGAATAGCAAAAAAACAAAAAAAAAAAGCTCAGAAGATAAAAAGAGATAGTTTAACTCTAAAAAGAAGTGCGAACGAATTTTCTTACTGTTGTATACCTTAAGCGGTAACAAGACAATGCTTTTAGAATTTCTAATATTAAATTCCATTTAGAAAACGATTTTTCCGAAAACGTTGGTTTTAATTATATCGCTGAAACTAGGGTACTTATAAAGATAAGCACAATTATTTGCATGAAACAAGACGTATTGATAGTAGCCAACATAAACATTGATTTGGATTTTAATAATTCAATATTTTCTGATTAATTTAGCCACATAATTTAGGCATAAATTTTTAGCGTAGATTTTTTTCCACTAAAAAAATCGGTGAGATTTTTTCATTAAATATTCGGAGAAAAATAAGTGTCTTATATTATACCATATAACTATAATTATATTCTAACAAGGATAATATGTAATGAAATGTTTTTTTTTCTAAAGTATAATTTTCATTCCAAAAAAAAAAATCCAATTACTTATACAATTTAGCTAATGCTTCGTCCTTTAGGCCGACTTACCACCCAAATAATATATACCACAATGGAAACAGTGGTAGAAAAATCTTTCTCTGAATCTTTGACAATAATATCAGTATCAGTCAACGATCTGAATAAAAAATTTTTTTCACTAAAGAATTTTGAAAGAACCATAAGGAAAAACAACTTTCACACACTTATTTTAAGAGAAAATTTTATAGTTGCAATTTAGCAAATAAGCAAATAAGCAAATAACATAAAATTAATCGTCCGAAATAAAAGAGAAACGAAACGTAGAAAAATAAAGAATATAAAAAGATTCAGCATTTTCTTTATCTGTAACTCAGGTACAGTAATACTATTAAATATCCGACCCTTTGGCCGTTTGTTCAATTTTGGTTGCAAAAAAAAAGAAGACAAAAAATTAAGACGATTTCAAATTAAAACCAACCCTGTCTTATAACGAATTAAAAATCACTTCTTCACTTTTTCTTCCATTTTTTTTTTTTAAATTTTATTTTTCTTTCGCCTGCACCGAAAAAAAGTGGGAAAAAATTTAATTAAAACTCGTTTTACCCTAGGGTGCGTTTTGTAAAAATTTTAGGCGATAATGTAAAATCAAGAAGGTTAACAAAAGTAGCAATTTTTTTGCCTTTTTATACCTCAAAATATGAAACGATAATGCCGTGGAATTTGTAACAAAGAGGAAAAAATACAATAACGACAAAAACGTTTTTAGGGCCATTGCAGAAAATTTTCCCAGTCTTGAAAAAATGAATCTTTTCCACAGAAAAATATTAATCTCAATTCTTTTTCACCTGAGTGAAGTATATTAATTGTCAATTGGTACTGAGAAAATCTTTTGTTAATTCACACATCTCAGTACGTAACTAATATTAAATATAAAAGGTATGAAACAAATTTATGTTAAAATCATTTTAAACTATTAATCGACATTAATTTAGCTGGGATTAACAGTCAATATTTTAATTTTTTATGTTAGTATTTCTTCTTCACATAGAGGCAGGTTTTTTTTGAAAATGAAGTCGAGTGGGGCTGAATACAGTTATGTACGAGGGTGGTTCAAATACGGTGGAGAATTTTTTTAAGGACGAATTTTATTCTGTTCTAAAGAACACAGTAATTTTTACTTCTTCTCAAGATATTCCCCCTCCAGCGATATGCCCCTTTTCCAAGGTTTTGGTAGCTTTTCTATCCCTTCTTTATAAAATTTCTTTGGCCTTTCCCCCGACTCCTTATAAACAAATCTCAAGGTACACACGATCTTGCCAGAAGATTGCGTTACTCTGACCATGATTGGTACATCCCCCTTTCCATTTTTTCACCACGCTTTCGATGCACATTTGCTTTTGTGCGTATAATAATGAACCCAGGTTAATAATATTTGGCGCCATCTCCCGTCGTCTTTATAATCATTCTATTGGCGAGAACAGACTTCCAATGTGTGAATTTATGTTTGAAGCTCAATAGTTTTGGTTTCCACTTGGCACTAATTATTCTTTAAATGAGGTGATCATGAATTATTGTCTCAACCATACTTACCCAGAAATTTATTTCAATGGAAATAAACCATAAGTACAATCTACTGACTGTCTTGAAGAATCATTTTTCCATGTAACCTTGGTAAAAGACAATTTTCATGGGGAAAATTTTCAACTCTTTAACAGCCATTTTTAAATGCTGAACACCAGTTAAATACACTCGTTCTGAAAAATGGCATTCACCACTAATCTGCTGATGCACACAGGTATAAGTTTCACCAGGTTTTACATTTTCTTCTAAAATCTAATAATAGTGAGTTTCACAGCTAATGGACTCACTTCTTTATAACTCACTATTATAAATATCACTCAAACATGTGTTTTGCGAATAAGATTACGCAAATGAATTAACATTGAACCCCTTTAACACACTATGCAATTACAACCTCCAAAAAAAAAATATCTTGTCGCTTAAGAGTAAAACTCTCATTCAAATTTGAACTACTTTATGGTTACTTGAGTACAGTTCCCATGAGGCTAGAAGCTTTTAACATTAATTTCAAATATTGAGTATCCATATTACCTCATAAAAGCTGTCACTTAATCTTACTGCAGTTATCACAATGTAAAGATAACGTAATTATTCTTTACCATGGGTATGTTACAACTTCATTGGGCAGAATTTCATGAGGTTTCAACATATGAGACAGCAATTCATTATAAGTTTTTTCTCAATCTTCTATCAAACATTTTAATTTTTCTTGACATATAGTACGGACTATACACAGACTTCTTCATCAAAAATGACTACCTACCTAAGTTTTTAAGTAGGTTTTCATTATTGTATGAAAATCTACTGATTAATATTGATCTCAAGAAACGACTTATGGTTTACAGTTGAGGCCCAGAGTATTTGTTTTTAATTTTGTGGAAGATCGTATCAAGCAATTCATTCTAAAAAGACAAGGTTGATCACGAAAAGCTCAGGTGTTCTGCACCATCCTGAGTTCAAATCAGTTAATGGCATGAGAAAAAAAAATACAAAAAATAAAAACTTTGATCGCTTTCACGCCACAGGAAATTATTTCCAAATAAATGAGCGTTTTAATAAGTTTTAAATGACCGGATGCGACCGTTCACTAATTTTAAAACGAAAATGTTTGTAGCTCGACGGACTACGATTTGGAACTACAGAAAATACGACCCAATCGATTTAGAAAATTTTCCTATTTCAACTCCCTGAAGACAATAATGAAGTCAAATAGTCGATATAGTTGATGATAATTCATTTCCCATAAAAAAAAGTTCTGTGGCTGGTCTTTCTTTCGGTAGTTAGAATGCAAAGTTACTATAAAACTTTCCGACCCTTATATAGGCTTCGTTAAATTCTGGCAACTTTCTTTGACTTATTTAGTTTCGAAACAAAAAAACAAGGTACAAGTTACCTGTTATTTTGTTGGGCTCTGGCAACGTAACCATTTTATAAAGCGTCATGAGATTATAACGATATGATATGTGGGGAAAGAGGGCGGGCGGTTGAGGTCCAGTAGTCAATGATCGCCCAGCATGAATTTTCCAATCACATGAAGGAGTACAAACAGTACCGAACCAAAAAGACCACCATTTAGTGGTTCGTGACGGTAGCTGATCTCGAACCCATAATCTGTCAACTGCAAAGCCGAGCACCAAACCACTGCGCCACAAAGACCTCTCAATGGAGATAAATGAGTCGTTACTGCTGAAGATTCGTACGCATTTCTACAGTATTCTAGGTAACTGAGATTACATTTCCATGGGTAAAAACTCCACGTAATCAAATTCCATACAGAATTAATGGATGTTTTGCAAACAATGAAAGAATAAATCGAGGAGCATTTTGGTGCACACTGATACTGTTTTTTGGGAAACGACCGAAATGGAACTTCACGACAATAGTGGTAACATTTCAAGTAATAGGGAGAAAATTGAAAATTGAAAATTGAAAATTTTTGCGTTGAAACACGTCCACGTTATGTTGTCGACGTCAGAACGCCTTAAAACATTCGGTAGGCAAACACACGTACACCCAGTTGCATATTCGACGAAAACGGTGCCAACATTATGAGAATGGTAAAAGGTACATGTCCTCGTGCTTCGTGCAATACAGTCATACGCGACTCTGGTGTTCGAGAGTGTGTGGATACAATGCATTATCATATTCTTCGTAAACAGACAATATGGGAGCAATTTTCGTTTTTATTTAACGGATGGGCGGCGTAGTGCGTATACACGAGCGAGTAGGTGCAGGCGAAACAAAAGCAGCCACGTTAATTTTACTTTTTGAAATGCGAAGGGGAAAAATCCGAGTAAAAAGAAATTGTAGAATAGAAAGGAAAATAAAATACGACTGCTGCGAAATTCAGGAGAAACAGCGTCAAACAGAATCATTACCCGAACGAATTCATTATCGAATGCGGGCCTGCCGCCGAAACGATATTAAATATTTACATTTTATCCTTTCAGTATTTGCTGAATTTTCGTGAACGCTGCCGCTCACACGGCTGGAGTTCAAATTCATCGAATATAAACTCCAAAAACCTACACGCATACACCGAGTGGTGGTTGACGACGGTCCCACCACTATTAGATGCGGGGGACGTTTCACTCTCTTCTTCCAACACCAATCGCTTCGTTTACCACCAACCTTCCACGGCTCCTCCATCCTGACCAGGGTACTTCGTTATGCGATTTCGTAATTAAATTCGATGCAGAAAAAAATACCACCACCCACCACTGATCAGCAGCGTAATCGTGGCACGAGGCAACCGAGGCGGTGGCGTATGGTGAGAGGACGAGAAATTTTTCAACCCCCAGTCTCTTACCCACTTGAACCGCACAATTTGTGCAAAAATACTACTACAATTTATACTACAATATTTCGCGTTTATAACACAAAAACTACCCCTTATTCGTCGTTTCCGATCGCATCCCGGTAAAAAAAAAAGAAGAAAACGTGGTTGTGAGGAGGGGGGAGAAATATTGGCGTTTTATTTAACCCAGCCACGACCAAGGCACGACGACGACGTTGACACGATTCTTCGACGACGGATGCACCGAACTTATTAGACGATAAGCTGCGGCGTCGGAGCTTTCGACGATTTTCAAATGGCACCGAAACTTTTTGTTGGCGTTGCGACAGCCTCGATTTTGTCGGGCGGAAAATTAAAGTACGACGACGACGACGATTCGAGAAGAAGTAAGGTATCTGCCGAATTAGCCCGAACCAAAATGTGAAAACGAATTGTGCGCGCCGAACCAAGGTGGTTAGGTACACCCTGCAGCAGCAGGGTCTAGTTTTAAACGAAGCAGAGAGCCGCAAAAATGGAAGTATGAGACCGGAAATCGACTTCGGTCGTTTCTTTTCATTTTGAGAATTTAGTTCGCCATAGTGTTCGCCTACGTATAGTTTTGATAATTACAAAAGTTCCATTCGGTAGGGCGCAGCTAAATTGAAATCTATGCAATTCTATGGGTCAACTGTGTATTTTTCCGTCGACCAGTAGAATGGCGGCGAGGAGGCTAATGAGACAATTCTTATTCTTCGAAATCTTCGCTTCATTCTTCATCTTTGGAAATTTAAGCTGGAAAGTTATTGTTAGTATCTATTTTGTCAGTGGAATTTGTTACTTAGGAGGCTACGTAAATTATACTAGCAAATTCATTCATAACAATACGAAAGAGGCCTATTTTAAAATATGATTAGTCTAAAAGAGTGATTTTGAAAAAAGTGGAAACAAAACTGTTTTAAGAATGTCATTCCTGTCATTTGATTACGTAGTATATAAGTAGCACAGTTAAATAAGGTTCAAACATGGATGGTGCGTGCGCCCAAAAGAATCTTTTATATTCAGATTTTATTGTGTAATACTAATATATCATTTAATATGTTCTTTGAGGCGTTAAATTCAAATTTCATAAAGAAGAAAATTTTTTATTTTCAAATTTTATGGTGTAATATATCAGAGAACACTTAGCTCAGGGTTAGGGTTAAAGGTCGAAGGCATCAGTCAAGCAAAGCTGACAACATGAAAATTTAGTATATATATATATGCCAATTTCTTGCTACTACAGTACAGGTTGCGATTTTTGTCCGATAGTAATGAAATTTGATACAAACAATAGTACTAGCCAACAACCTGACCTATAAATTTTGTTGCAGATCAGCTGTACAGTACTTTTGGTATTGTTATTGTTTGTTTTTGTTTTAGATATAAAATTCTTAATTTTCAACCAATAGCTACAAATTTCAAAACAACTATTTATTATAATTTATTTTAAATTGCTATAAATTTTGGTTAGGATCGACTGTACGATACTACTAGTAACACTATCATAGGTTTTATCGGTTTGGGGAATCAAACCTGGCACCTACATATTTGTTAGCTAAAAACGGTGAACTTAACCACACAGCCATCTCACTGTCGACTATAACTGGCAAATGTATTTTGTATTAGGTAAAGTATGGCAGTTCTTACACACACCCCCTAGAGAGACTCAACACGAGTTGAACAACATTAGATGCTGTGGGAGGTTGGGTGGAGCCAGAAATGCCTCTTATACCTATACACACAGGCTTATACTATCTATATAGGTTCTATTTCCACTATATAGGGTGCCATCTATTGAAAACTCAAGTTAGGAAGGAGAGTTGTGAGTTCCCATGCAGCACTAGGGTGCATTCATGTCCAACACATGTCGAGGGTCACCAGATGTGGGTTTTGTTGGTTCATGGAATCAAACCTGGGACCTACATATTTGTCAGCTAAAAACAGCAAACTTAACCACACAGCCATATCACCTCGGACTATAACTGGTAGATGCATTTTGTATTAGGTAAGGTATGGCAGTTCCCACAACTATTTTTATTTTTATTTTGGGTATGAAATGCTTAATTTTGGACCAACAAGAATATAATTGGGAAAAAATATTTATTATGAACTATTCTAACGCCTTACTTATTTTGGCTCGGATCAGCCAGCTCACAGTGCTGCTATTTTGGATATTATTTTGATTATAAAATGCTTTATTTTGAACCGATAACTAAGAAATTTGCAAAAAATATAAACTATGATTTATTGCAATATATTAGCAATTTTGGTGCAAATGTGTGGGAAGTTATTTCCAAAAGTTAATTTTTGTTTAGATTTTTAAAGAGATGATTATTTTAATTGTGTAATTTCATGTTGACAGTTACAAAATTCAATAATAACTTTTCAGTGAGTAATTTTATAATTTTCAAAAACCTACTTTTTCTAACGGAGCTGGTGGTGCATTTGACAGCTATTAAAATGAGTTCCACATTATATGTTTCAGTCCAACCCGGCTACAATACAAATAAAATAATGTACATAAAATCAGGAACAGATAATTTCTTTTAGTATTTTTTTTTGTAACTGCACATACAATTAAAATTCAACCAAAAATAGAAAAAATTCAGAAAAAATACTTTCATTGTACCTACCAAATAGAGACAAAATGTTTAGAAATTTTCAAAATTTATGTTCATATTGATTAACATATCTGTAGGAATTGAAGCCATTCTTGTGTCAATTTCATCCTGCAGTTCTTACTGTGACCTAAGACGATTGATGTCGATGCGGTCCTTTGTGGTATGACAGGGGGGTCAATTTGATGATCCCCCAGGAGTCCCTACAATATCTCTTACTACCATTAACACAGCCAGGAACCTCAGGATAAATCACTTACGCTGGATGGTGGCCACAGAATTACCACAACCCAACCCTAAAAAACCTGCTAGGTATCTGTTGACTTGAATTTTGACTATGTCTGGGAAAAAATTCTTACTTCCCTACACTTTAGCTATTTCCAAAACCACAGAAAAACTCATCCAAAATGCCATTAAATCAGACACCACTGATCACATAAACCAAAAACTGCCCCATTGCCAATTAAAAAGAAATCAATTCATCGTAAATATAAAAACTCATGTAATACTAAAATATAAACCTGTAACCATTTCAGAAACACAAAAAGATCGTCATATAAAATTTAAGTCTGTATAAGATAGATATGTACAGTAATAGTTATATGATGTGTACGAGCATAGAGCATAAAAACGAGTGAGTGATAGAAAAAAATAGTTTTTAACAATTATGTAAAAGTAAAACAGTCAATGGAAAAAGAAAGGGAAAAATTATTGGTGTGGGAGTACAGAAAAATTGAAAGAATAATAATTTAGTAGAAATATGGAAAAATACGGACAGAAGAGCAAAGACTAATTGAAATGTTTTTCTTATTATTTGTAAAAAATGCGTTGATACACAGCTTCAATGAAAATCGATAACAGAATGAAGCTAGTTCCTAAATACTATTGATTGATTTCTACGTATCATCAACCAAGGATTCAAGTAAACTATAATTTAAAATAAATCGGAGAAAATAAAAGAAAACGAGAAAAAAATAAACGAATTTCAAGCCGAATAGCGATTAGGTAGCGCCTCTAAAAAATTTTTATTTCTGATTGATCCCGGAGACATTCACCGCAAAATTAATTACTAGGTACCTAGTTCATTTGTGTCCATTGGCCGATTGCGAAAAAATTGTTATCCATAGGAGAAAAAAAAACAACAAAAAACAAAAAACAAAAAACTACAATATTTACTTCTCGCTTGGATCAATGTCTATTTTTTTTTACTCGTCACATTTTAGGATTCCCACAACCTGACTGCGGAGGTACCTACCAAAGAAAGCAGACGTGACCGGTGTAAATGAATTTAAAAGCTATTACCCTTTCGATGACAGGTTGATAATGTTTTTCAATTAATTTTCTGTTTCACTTCATCATCGTTTGGCTGAGTAAACAGATATTTCGTTGACAGCGACCCAACAGCGTCTGATATTAAAAAGAAAAGAACAGGAAAAAAAAAAAAACACGAAACATTGGGGCACCGTTAGCCCTTCCGTGATTTACCCGCACTACTCGCCTCTGACTCTTCCCCACACGTCGTATTTTCCATTTCTCTTCATCCTTCCACACAGACGACCACTTTGAGAACTCCATAAAATAGGTAGGTACTCCTACATTTTGTTATGTGAGAAATATGCATTCGTTTTTTCACCGAACACACGAGCTCATAGTCACATTTCCAACAAAATAATTTCACGCCGACTTGACCTGTGAATCAAATTTTATTTTTTTTAAATTATGCCGCATTCGTAGAAGCTTATTCAGCCTTACGATATTTTAGTGGTATTTGTTTGTTTATTTTATTTTTTTCGCTTTCAAATAATTTTTCCACATCAGTTACTGCAGCCATTCAAGAAAAATGCTCTGCGATGGTGACAATCGAAGTGTGGGAAGACCGAAACTAAAGCGTTTTTTAGACGAGAAGTGTTCACATGAAAATCGATTTATTTGTATTTCATTATTTTCATCACGTTTATCAAACGGCTTTTCCATTATTTTTCATTTGTTTTTCATTTTTGAGCTGACAACGATCGCCTTCAATCAGAAAACAGCCCACAGCACTTTCGTCTCGCTGAAAACAACATCAAATTTTCAGCATCTCTATCCAAAAAAATGGACACATACGATTACGCACCGGCCAGACAACTGACGCACCGCAGCGTACTTTTTTGAGCAGAACGGGCAATTATAGAGACCAAGGTTATTTTTATCGAAATTTCGACACAGAATACGCTTTAGGCCTCATAATCTTATGAAAATTGTCAAAAAATTGTTACAAAAATTCGTCACAAGATAATTATCTGGATTAAAGACCTCGCACCTCACCCATAAGAGGGTTTCATGGAGAGAAGCATTCGGATTGGAGGTGAATTCGACCAGATAAGCTTGGAGCGATTGGACCCAGAGAGACCGAAAGCCAAGGAGTGGAGGGCTCAGGCCAAACACATCGCCATTATAGACCAAGAACAGGAAAGTATTTTGTTTTGAACTTACGAGCTTAGGATTCGTTAGGCACCAACATTGAATCAATTATTTGCTGTAACGTATTTTCCAAATTGAATTCTTTTACACTAGAGGCAATTATCTACGTGTAGCCTAATCTCTAAACAATCGCTTTTATTTTATAATCTATATTTAATGAACATAAGTTTTTAGGCAAACAACCATATGACCACCTAGTTTGGAACGTTTACCACTCTGCCACTCAGACCCTTTAGCTCACGAGGTTAGAACTTCCTTTCACTCGTAACTCTTACATCAAAACAACGTTTTGTTCGTTATTCCCCACCAGGCGCGGATTCAGGGGGGGGTTTTGGGGGTTGAAACCCCCCCCGAAATTTAAAAAAAAAAAAATCAGGTGAGAAAGTAAGAAAGAAGGGGGAAAAGGAAAAAGGAACTGAAACCATACTCAATAAAAAAAGTGAAGCCAACAACTGATTAGTCTTCCATATTTGCATTAGGCAGAAGCAATAAAATTGTTCAGCCATAAGTACTAAGTAGCTCCTACTCTTGCAATCCAATATATAAAACATATTAGAGAAATGGCAATCTTTCGAGCCCCCTAACGTCTCTCCTGGGGGAGATAGAAATACGCCACTGCTTACTTTCTTGTAAAAAATTTAATTCTGAACAACTTTTGTTGCAAAATTTTTTTCATAAAACGAATAGTTTTTGCGTCGTTCAGCCATAAGTAGCTCCTACTCTAGTAATCCAATGTATAAAACATATTTGAAAAATGGCAATCTTTCGAGCCCCCTAGCGCCTCTCCTGGGGGAGATAGAAGTACGCTGCTACTTACTTTCTTGTAGAAAATTTAATTCTGAACAACTTTTGTTGCAAAATTTTTTTCATAAAATGAATATTTTTTGCGTCGTTCAGCCATAAGTAGCTCCTACTCTAGTAATCCAATGTATAAAACATATTTGAAAAATGGCAATCTTTCGAGCCCCCTAGCGCCTCTCCTGGGGGAGATAGAAATACGCTGCCACTTACTTTTTTGTAGAAAATTTAATTTTGAATAACTTTTGATTGAATAATTTTTTGATACAATCAGTAATTGCTGCAGCGTTCAGCTTTAAGTAAATCTCTACTTTCCATTTAAACACATGCAGGAAGTAGGACATCGAGACTGAAAGTAGAGAAAATATGTGTGATTAACTGAAACAATGACAAGTTGCAACACGTCAATAATTATGTATGAATGTGGTGCAGCTTTGGTTTTTAATCCTTTTTTCTTTCTTTTCTGAATTAAATGTTGAAGTGATAGATTTTTCTAAATGAAATAATCGTGACTAAAATGTTTTAAATAGTTTCGTGTACCTATAAGTTATAAATTTTGAATTTTGGATAAACTTATTTAAAATATTATTTCTTTAAAATGAGTGCGAGTGCGAGTAAAATTACTCAATTTTTTAAACCAAAAAATCAAAATGTAAATGCAGTATCAGTTCGGGATTTGAGTAATGTCTCCGAGGAGTCAAATGCAGCATCTACATCGATTGAGAGTCCAGCAATAAAACGACACAAGCATGATATGTCACAATCATCAGCATTTGAAAAGGTAAGCCGAAGTCAGTTTATAGTTTAATTTAAATTAATAAACTTTATTATTTTTTATAAAATTAAATATTCAAAGCCCTTTTTGTAATTATTTATTTATTTATTCTATTTTTAGGGTCCTCCTAATGACATTGCAAGCTTTAGTTGTCGGGATTTGACGGACATTGAAAAGTACGAAGTTCTTGTAAATGTGTGGATGCCGGATAGTGCATTCAAATTTCCAAGCTCTGGTAATCGAAACTTAAAATTTCAACATTCATGGTTTCAGTCTTTTAAATGGTTAGTGTATTCAGCAAGTGAAGATGGAGCATACTGCAGATATTGCGTCCCATTTTCTAAAGTATCTGTTGGCAAAGGAAGTCATGAGACATTAAATTCATTCATTCGTACTGCTTTCCAAAATTGGAAGAAGGCAATTGAAAAATTCCAAGAGCATCAGAATAAGCAATATCATGTAGGCGCTATTGAAGATGCAAAAAATTTTAAAGAAATATATGAAAACCGTAAGAATGATGTGATGGTTGAAATTGACAAGGGTAGAAAAATTCAACAGCTTGAAAATAGGAATAAGTTAATTCCCATTGTTCGTACTATTTTATTTTGTGGTAGGCAGGGGCTTGCATTAAGAGGTCATCGAGACGACAGCTTATTGAACTTAAATATGCCAGAAGAAAATGATGGAAATTTTCGGGCGCTTCTCCGCTTTGCAATTGAAAGTGGTGATTTTGATTTAAGAGAACATATTAAAACTGCCAATGCAAATGCAACCTACTTGAGCAAATCCATTCAAAATGAAATTATTGAGATTGCCGGAAAAGTAATTACATCAAAAATTACAAAACGTGTTAATGAGGCGAAATATTTTTCAGTAATTGCTGATGAAACCACGGACGTGAGTGGTATTGAACAATTTTCAGTTTGTGTGCGATACGTCGATGTAATTGGCAAAGAATATAAACTTCGAGAAGATTTCTTATGCTTTGTTCCTGTTGTTGACGTTACAGGAAAAGGTCTTGCACAAACTTTACTCGCAACACTGAAAAACATTGGTGTAAATCTGGCCTATATGAGGGGACAAGGCTACGATGGGGCTCGTGCTATGAGTGGCTCATTGAATGGTTGTGCTGCAAAAGTTAAAGAGTTATACCCTGAAGCAATTTACGTTCACTGCGCCAACCATAATTTGAATTTAGCTCTTTCTCATGCTTGTGAAATACCCTCTATTCGAAATTGTATTGGAACAATTAAGGAAACTGTCAACTTCTTTCGTCAATCAACAAAATCTGGTACTGTTTTAAAGGAGCAGATACAAGCATCTTGCCCAAATGCTAAACAAATACGCCTGCTAAAATTCTGTGAAACACGTTGGGTAGAGCATTTAGAGTCGCTAAGTCTATTTTATGATGTACATGAATATATTTGTGCAGCCCTGGAAATCCTCAATGAACAAAACACAAAAACTGAAGGAGTTAAACCTCATTCATTACTTGCATCGATACAAGCTCCTCAATTCCTCGTTGCTTTAACAGTTTTGAAACCAATATTTGCTTTAATAAAGTCTCTTAGTGTTTATCTTCAGAAGGAGGGCTGCGATTTGAGCTGTTGTGTTACATACGCAAATAATGTGTATGACGAAGTTGAAGAGATGCGCCAAAATGCTGTAGCAAAATTTGGACTCATCTTTAGAGCAGCTGAAGAACTAGCGCAAAAAATTGGAGTTGACATAGTAGTCCCACGGAGAGTAGGACGGCAGCAAAATCGTGACAATTATGTAGGAGGTGCAGAAGAATATTTCCGTTGTTGTATCTTTGTTCCTTTTTTGGACCACTTACTACAGCAGCTAAAATCAAGGTTTCTTGAACATCGGAAATTACTCTCATTAATTCAAAATATACTGCCAGTAAAATGTTCTGAGTTGGATGATGAAGAAATACAAGAAACGGTAAACACATTTGAAGAAAGATGGCCAAATGATGTGGAATGTAGGGATGATTTTACAGCTGAGTTTACAATGTGGCGCAGACAATGTTTGAACCAGCCCCGAGAAAAACGCCCAGTTACTTTCATCGAAGCATTGAATAATTGCGACTTATTTATATTTCCTTCTATCGGAAAATTTTTGAAGATTGGTGCGACATTACCTGTTTCTGTTGCCCCCAGTGAACGATCATTTTCTTGCCTTCGTAGGCTAAAAACCTACTTGAGAAATAAAACAGGGGAAGCGCGGTTAAATGGGTTGGCACTGTTAAACGTCCATAGAGATGTTGAAGTGACTTGCCAAGAGGTAATCGACTTAATGGCAAAAATGCCTCGCCGATTAAATTTCACATTGTAAAAAAATTATAAAAAATAATAAAAATTTCAAATTTTCTGTTTTATTTATGAGGAATTTTTTTTTTTTGAAAACCCCCCCCAAAATTTTTTTCTGTATCCGCGCCTGTTCCCCACTCGTTCACATCGACTGAGTCTGCATTGGACTGGCTACGAGAAGGAGAATAACTTCTCTTATCTATCGAATATCGTAGTTCCTAACCAGATGATCGCACATCCTGGAGGCGCGAAATTAATCTAGAGGAAACGAAACGTGGACTTCTGAAAAATAGCATGAAAACTGCACGGCACCTAATGATAGCAACCATTTAAAGAAAACTGAGGTATTTTGAAGCCAGAAGGGAATCAGGGAAATAATGAAATGCTAATGGGGAAAAATATGTTGGTTTATGGTAAGAGAAGCACCAACCAAAGGAGCTAGGGAATCATTCATTCTACTAAACTGAAACGTACTCTCTCAAAATACACAAAAATAATAATTAATTTCATTCCCAACGGTTAGATAAAGCGATTGAAAACATTTACAAATGAAATATATTTCTTTCTCCTTACGCGAAAGTTTTCAGCTAGCAAAGAATATGTAGGCCAGTATAACCCTTACGTCTGCTTCTTCGATCGTCTGGATCGAATTTCAACACAAACCACCTTTTACCGTTTACAAAGCATTTCAAAAACATTTTAAAAGAATGAAAAGAAAATAAACCAACTAAAAACTTTGACTCGCACTTTTGGTTAATTCGAACTATACCTATAACTATTCAGAAACAAAATACTTCTTCACCTTCACGATTCAGATACAACGCGAATAAAAGCCCAACTTCGACACAATTAACTTTCAATTAAATATCGTTCAATGTAGTCTATTTTATACGTTTTACTCGTACGGTGCGGAATACACAATATAGGTACGTCCACAAAAAGTCAAAAAGCGTTTATTTTCAATTAACGTTTTTTTTTTTTTTTTTTTTTCATACTTGCGTATACCGATTCGCATTCAATCCATTCCATCAGTAATAAAGGTCTCCACCATTAACTATGAAAACACGTTTACCAGACACATATCATTCAAAAGAAGACAACGATATTTATTACGTCAACAAGAAATTTTATCACAAAATAAAATTGCTCACGGATCGTCATCAGTAAAAAAGCGGACATTAATTATCTTCACATGCTTTTTAATACAGCATAAAACTACGTTTGTAATTAATAAAATACTCATATAATTCTCCGGCTGCGGCCGTAAGCCTATCACTTTTCAACCGATCAAAACGTAAGATTAAGCTGTCACGACTGACAAATGATAATGATTAATCACACTGAATTTTTTCATTTTACCAATTTTAATCTGGAATTTTAGCCTCCTTAAGGCTTATTTTCGGTGGACCAACTAAAGATTAATAAACACCCAGGTAATTCATAATAAAATTTATTTATAAGTTTATAGGTGCTGTAGTAACGGCGCCACACACCAAGAAGCCCTAATTTAGTAATCATTGAATTGCATGCAAGGTTGCAGGGTTACAAGGTTCAAAAACTCTAGGGCAAGAATATTTCGCAAGAAAATCCAATTACCAATTTTCATCCATAATTTAAAAAAAAAAAAAAAAAAAAAAAAAAAAAAAACTAAATTTCATAAACTTATCGATAGTAATTAATATTTATAGAGGTTGAGAATTCAGACTCAATAAAAAAAAAATATAAACGAGCTGTTTTAATTCAAAACTACAGGAGGTTTGGCAAACAAGAAGAGTTGTCAGGTTTCTTGAAGAGAAACAAAGAGAACAAATCAATAATTACTGTAATAGATCAATAATTTACAACTAGAAAACATATAATAATAATAAAATAACAAAATTATCCGAAGCAAGACAGTCCACCTACATATTGAATTGGCCAAGTAGGTACATAAGTACACTCAAGTTCAAGCAACTGATTTTTGAACTTGAACTAATTTCACACGAGATGGAATTTATTTAAATGGATATGACAAAGCAACGGAAAACTAATAAACTAATGATGAAATAATTAATTTTCTATTTAAACTTTTCCACCAAACAAAATTTAAAATCATATGAATAAAAAAATAAATAAAATAAATAAAAAAAAAATTTTAAGGATACGCTTTTATTTAACTTAGCACTCTAAAAAGTAGAAAAATAATTTTTCATGACCTACTTAACTTATTTATTCTTGTAACACAAAATAAAAGTGCGGGGCAAACTTGCCTCAAAATTATATATTTTCTTCTTCATATAAAAAGAAACCTACAAATATTGTTGAAAAACTTTGAATATTAATATGAGTAGCCTACAGACTTTGCTCAACTATCATTATAAATTAAAATTTATCTCCATCCTGACCTAATTCTTACAATAACGTATATTATCAATCATTATTATCAATATCCAAATTATCAAACAACTAATCAACAACTTTCAAATTATTTGTTTAAGACCCTTTTTCTGTGGATAGTTCTGTCTTCCTTCATCTACCAACTGGATTTGTATTCTAATTGAAATATTTCTTTTCTTTTGCCGTGCGCTTTTTTTTTGTGTTACAAGAATAAATAAGTTAAGTAGGTCATGAAAAATTATTTTTCTACTTTTTAGGGTGCTAAGTTAAATTGTGAGAATTACTGAATCAAACGATGACAAACTTCATGACCGAACGAATTATTAAACGCCATATGAAAAGATGAATATAATATCACAACCGAATTTGAGTAAAAACACAAGATTTAAATTTCAGTGTAAAACGAATTTATTACACATATATCAGCTCAATGGCTGGTTGTTGACTGACTGCCAGTTTTATATAGATAAACACAGAATAAACAGCTTACAATATCACAGATTATTACAAATCATAGTCAAATAATATCAGTCATGATTTGGAGGTTATCATTTTTCTCACACGCCTCCTCAAATCTGACTGAGCAAAAACAAAAGAATGTATACACACAAAAATTTTCACATAATATGTAAGTCAGAGTGTACAAATAAAAACATGATTAAAACTTATTAAATATTGGTGATCATCACTGTCAGTTAAAAATTATATATGAGTTAAAAACATTATTACAGCATTGACTAGTTAAAAGTTTCAATATTATATGGGATACATCATAGTACAAAAAAAAAAAAATTACAAACACACAATTATTATAGTCATTATAGGTTTAAGTCTTCAACAAATTTATTAAATACTGGTCGAACAAGACCCTTCGTGAAAATGTCACCTAACTGGTGTTTAGTCGAAGTATACAAATATTTAAATACAGTGTCAACATAATCACAAATAAATCTATATTTAGTGTCAATATGCTTGGAATGTTTAGAGTTCCATCTAGCTGACTTAATTAAACCTAGGCAACTCTGATTGTCTTCAAATATAGCACACTTATTATTATAAGTAATCCCAAAGTCAGTTAAAAGGTTGCAAAACCAAAGTCCTTCAGTTGTAGTATAGCATAAGGCAATCAACTCACTTTCAGTGCTAGAAAGAGCAACTGTAGGTTGTTTTCGACTGGACCATGAAACAACAGAACCAAAAACTTTAACACAAGTGCCAGAAATGGACCTTTGAGTCGAGACGCAGTTTGCCCAATCGGCATCAGAATACATTTCTAAAATAAAATTATTATTTGATCTTCGAGTGTAAGTCAACTCAAGATCTTTGGTTGTGATAAGATATTTAAGTACACGGCTAATATATTTATAATGTTCTAATGTGGCAGCATTAGCAAATTGACTAAAGTACGATATGGCATAGCAGATGTCTGGACGTGAACCTAACATGATATACATGAGACAACCTAATAACTGCTGATATTTATTATTTAATTTTTGATCTAGACTATTAATGTCTCTAGTTAATTGCAGTTTAGGTTCAATCGGAGTGTATGTAGGAGTACAATTTTCTACTTTAAATCTTTTTGAAACAGACTCAATAAGTGATTTTTGATTAATTCTAATTATTCCACACTCTCAATTATATTTTACGTTAAGTCCCAAATATTTATTTATTTCTCCCAGGTCTTTACTTTTAAATTTTTCACTAATTTTATTTTTAAAATATTGAATAAGTTTTAAATCATTAGAACTGATGATTATATCGTCAACATACGTTAACAAATAAACTATTGATTTGCCTTGACGATATAAATAAAGACACTCATCAGCTTTACCTGGTTTAAATTTTAATTCCGTTAAAAATTGGTGAAACATACTGTTCCACACCTTGGGCGACTGTTTAAGCCCGTATATAGAACGATTTAACAACAAAACATTATCATTACAATCAGAATTGGGTTCGATGCCTTCTGGAATTTCTAAATAAACTTTTTCTGACAATCTACCATTCAGAAAGGCACTACAAATATCGATCTGATGAATATAGAAATTTAATTGATTGGACAGAGCAAGTAGAGTTCGAACAGTTGATAGTTTGGCAACTGGAGCATATACATCAGTAAAGTTAAAACCTTCTTTTTGTTGGCAGCCCCTAGCTACAAGTCGGGCTTTATACAACATGTTGCCAACAGAATCAACTTTCTTTGTAAAAAGCCATCTGCAAGTGATTGTCGGTTCATTATACAGATGTTTGACCACCTTCCAGGTGCAGTTCGAAGTAAGAGCATCAAATTCATTTTTAATTTCCTCTTTCCAACTTTTAGATTCAGGAGAACAATTCACCTCCTCAAACGTCTGTGGACAATCACTTTCGATAGCGCTTGCTGTAAAAAAGCACGAATTAACTACATCATCAAAGTGTACATCATTTATAACAATGTTATCGCCCACATTGCCATCAACTTCAATCAAATCAACATTTGAACCATCTACTTCAGTCAAAATCGGATCTCTTTCATTATATTTAGATTTAATAATTGAATTTTCATTAAACTCTACATCTCTAGAAATGAGAATGTCAGGCTTAGGTTTGCTCACGTCCAGCAACTTATATCTGCCAGGAGAATATCCTACCATAATCAACTTTTTACTTTTTTTTTCAAATTTATGAGAACTGTGAACCCAATCAAGCATAAAGGCATCGCAGCCAAACACCTTCAGCTTTTCATAATTAAAAATTTTATTATGCCATCTTTCAAAAGGAACGAATTGTTTTCTAGTAGGGCATCTATTAATAATATAAGCTGCACACATTAAAGCTTCATTCCAAAAAACCTTATCTAAGCTGCTTTCATAAATTAATGTTCTGGCGCGTTCACATAATGTTTGATTCATACGTTCAGCCTTCCCATTTTGCTGAGGGCAATTTCCCACCGTTGGTTGTAATTCTATGCCTTTTTCGGCACAATAGGTTTTAAATGGACCATTAATATACTCTGTGCCTCGGTCACATCTAAGAGCCTTTACATTACGACCAAATTTATTTGCAACTAATTCATTATACATCTTAAACTTAGAAAGAACCTCAGTCTTATTGTTTAGCAGGTACACAAAATAAAAATTTGAATAGTCGTCAAGAAAGGTTAAAAAATATTTCTTATCGTCATAAGCAACGGGATTTATTGGACCACAAAGATCCGTATGGACCAACTCAAGTGGTTCTTTTGTTTTTGGTTTGTGAC
Organism: Ericerus pela; assembly: GCA_011428145.1. Lineage (NCBI taxonomy): Eukaryota > Metazoa > Arthropoda > Insecta > Hemiptera > Coccidae > Ericerus > Ericerus pela. The sequence goes on along the minus strand of WOFM01000149.1, from coordinate 251,950 downwards.
GATCAAAAGGTTTGCGATGTTGCTTGCCCATGACACAGGGCTCACAAAAAATTCGATCTTTCAAATCAATTTTTGGGATAAGTTCCCTTTTAGATAACAACTTCACATCATTATTATTTAGATGAGCCAACCTTTTGTGCCATAAATCCATCAGACTATTTGTGCATAAAGCAGTTAGATTACAAGATTCAGTTATATTACTTGAAAAATGAGTGATATATAGGTCCGATATGGTACTTTTACCCGTTATTATTATTTTATTATTATTAACTTCATCAATAATATCTACCGTCTCAGCCCTAAATTGTTAAAGAAAACCAGCATTTCCCATACGTTTAACAGACAAGTTAGATGGTAGCTCACTAGCAAAACGAACATTGTGAAGTGTTACATCAAAACCTAAATTTGACTTTAATTTAACAGTACCAACTGCTGAAACAACAAGCAAGACATTCTTTTTAGCAATCATAATAGACATAGGCTTCTTTAATTCAATATACTCTGTAAATAGAGTCAAGTCATTAATTATATGTGAGGTGCTACCAGAATCAACTACAAATGGTACACCAGATTTACATTTACTTTTAAAAGGTGTGACATGACCATGAGCCATAAAATTATATCCTACCTCTGAACAGTCATTAGACGCCTGTAATGCAGAAGAGCCCTTAGAATCATCCTTTGGTTTCTCCTGATTCCTTTTAGAATAACATGTTTTTGCTATATGACCAAGTTTGCCACAAAAATGACAACGAACATTACTGTAATCACGACCTGAATTATTATTTTGATTTTTATAACTATTATTATTCCTATTAGACGAACCTGCATCATGATTACTGTTACTATTTCCCTGACTAGAATTATTATTTTGTATTTGACTAGAATTACTTCTACGGTCACCATAGCCGCCACTATTTCCCTGATTTCTACGAAAATTATCGGACTGAAAATAATCACGTCCTCTACCACAAAAATTACCCCTATATCGACTGTTGCCACGTTGAAAACCAAAAAAGACATTCTCTCCAGTAGGTGCAAAATCTACTGAAGGTTTTTGAGAAACAGTTGTCGGAGGAGCCAACACAGCATCCTTTTTGTCCGACAACAAATCATAATGATGTGACAAAACTTTACTTATTACGTTATCCCATGAAGGTTTTGGCATATCCTGTAACATCAAACGCAGCGGTCAATATTTGCCAGGAAGGGACTTTAAATACCACAGAATGAACTGCTTAGTCGTTGTTGGATCACCCAGTTCATCAAGTCGTCGACACTTAGCTCGAAATGACATAGTATGAGCTTGCAAATCACCACCAAAAACGAATCTCTGAGCGCACAATGAAGTTCGAAGATCGATGAGTTTTTGATCATCATCACGTTTCGCCGAATTGTAGATCGATTCAAGCATATCGCGAGCGAATTCAAATCCCCTAATGACTTCCAAACATTGATCATGCACATTATTTGCGATATAAAACATAGCTTTAGAATTCTTACTACACCATTCAGCATTCCGATCCTTAATTGCAGGAACATGATGCGCAACTTCGTAGAAATCTTTCTTCCGCAACAGTAATTCCATTCGAAACTTCCAGCTCGGCAAGTTTTTGCCATCATATAATTCGATGTTGGTTTTTCTTCCACTCTCCATCTCGAAAAAAAATTCACAGTCACGTAGCGAACAGCTAATCCAGTGACAAAATCAGGCTCAAAGCCAACAGAGACAAGACACGCAGAAAAACGGCAACAGCAGAAAATACAAAGAACACAAACGAATTAGTAAAATGACATGATCATTACCAGACAGCTTTTGACTGTAGAACTTTGCTTGAGAATCACAATAGCAGCCATGCTGAACACGACATCTGGGCCCATAACCTGTGAGAATTACTGAATCAAACGATGACGAACTTCATGACCGAACGAATTATTAAACGCCATATGAAAAGATGAATATAATATCACAACCGAATTTGAGTAAAAACACAAGATTTAAATTTCAGTGTAAAACGAATTTATTACACATATATCAGCTCAATGGCTGGTTGTTGAATGACTGCCAGTTTCATATAGATAAACACAGAATAAACAGCTTACAATATCACAGATTATTACAAATCATAGTCAAATAATATCAGTCATGATTTGGAGGTTATCATTTTTCTCACATAAATAAAAATTTTTTTTTTATTTATTTTATTTTTGACTTTTTAGGAATAAAAAAATGTATACGTAATTTGATGTACATCTTAATTTTAAAATAATTGTATCCTACTGTATTTGGATGTTGAAGTTAAATGCTAGTAAGAAACATAATTCGAACTAATCTGAGAATCAAAACTTTATTATCTTATTTATGAAAACATAATTTTCAAAGTCTGTCCACTTCTGCAATTGCTTTTTTATTGCAAGGTTTTTTCCCAGTTAACTTGCTACAATCCAGTTCTTGAATTTGGAGTCCATCTAATGAGCGGATGCGACTGATTGAAACGTATGCCTGGCCTTCAGCAAATAGTCGGAGTTGTTTTGCTCTATTCTGAATTCTATGATGCAAATTTCGGATCATTTTTTTGAGAAAGCAATCCACCCTGATTTTCCATACAAAACTCGAGTTCTAGACTATCAGATAATCGAAGTGATTTGAAGACATCGGTAAAATGTACATGACCTCTTCAACAAATTGAGAATTCCTCACAAATTCTCTTCTATTCAACGATGAATTAATGTGGTTGAATACACGCAAACTTGTCGATGAATCGAAGAGAATTGGTATGGAATTCTTTTTGATTTGTCAAATAATTAATGCCATTAAATGTACGCAAACTCACCGACAAATTGAAGAGAATTCCTCACAAATTCTCTTCTATTTGTTAAGGAATGAATGCCATTAAATGAAATTTATGAGAACTAGTCGACAAATTGAATAATTTGTTTGAATTGAACAACATTGATTCATTGATGAGTTCTAGTACATTTAATGGCATTAATTTGTCAATAAATTGAAGAGAATTTCTCACAAATTTTTGTCATACAAAGACAAGGACCTGACCTATTGAATTGGCACGGATCGGCCTGACAATTTTTACCGGTACCACAATTTTTTTTTGTCATTTTATCCAAAAAATAATTAATCTATATATATAAAAGAGAATGTATGTCTGTTTGTCTTTTATGCATTACTACACCATTCATCCGATGGCCATGAAACTTTTGGAAGTTGTTGAGTATACTCCAAGAAGGTTTTTGGCATAATACAAAAAGAAAATTTCAAAAAGTTGCCCAAAAAATTCCCAAAATATGTATTTTATTCAATATTAATGTATCAAAAAACAATATTGCATCGATCTGGTGAAGAATATAATTACATCGCAAAAAATATCGATTTTTTTTGTATACCTATGTGATAACAGTGACTGTGAGTTTGCTTCTAATTCTGTTGCATAGGATATTGGGAGTTTCCATCAAAGTGGCTGACATCTAGTGGATTTTTATCAAACTAAAGTAGAGGTAATGGTGTATGTTATCAACAATGTAAATCTTATGTAAGTTTATTTTTTTCTTTGTTTTTTCTTAGTTTTGTCTTGAAGGAATAAGTGTTATAATTTATTTATCCACAAATTGTTGAATATATTGGTTTGGTAGCAGACATGTCCTTTTAGAGATGCAGAAACAATATTGAAACGGCAAATGATCAAGAATTCGTTCAAAAATTTGTATAGGTCTATTTGTTTGCAATGGATACTGTGAATGGCTCATTAATAGAATCCGTTATAAACAAACAAACCTATTTTTGATAACACACCATCACTTCTATTTTTTGTTGACTATAGTGCTCCCAGTGGCAATGGAAACTACTATTAGTAATTCGATATATATCGATGATTTAACATCACCAGTCATCTGTCATATTGATACGGAGACTGATAATAGGTAATGAGAGAGAAGACTGGTGTTGTTTCAATATAGATGGCGACAAATCAAAGGGATTTGGAAATGAATTCTATTTGATTCGTCGCCGTTTATTTAATCAAGATTCAGCGATGAATCGAAGAGAATTCATCTACAAATTAAGGAATTCTCTTCAATTTGTCGACACCCGGGAAATCTATACTTACTTCTCTCACAACAGCAATTATAGGTATTTTATTTAAATTTTTCAACTGATAAAAAACACACATTAAATAATTATAAAGGTTGTCGTCATCAAGTAGCGCTACCTGGGAACTGGCACGCTGGAACTAATCAAAGCAAGTTAAATAAAAGTGTATAAAAATAAAACAAGAATGACGTA
>WOFM01000149.1:0-243382 GCA_011428145.1 Ericerus pela | reverse complement strand
ATAATAATGTACAAGGACACCGACGGTTATACGTATCCTTACTGAAATCCGAATACAAACCTAAACAATAGGTTTTTGTTAAAACAATAAAGAAAAAAAATTACCCTCTTCAAATTTTGGAGAGAAAAAAACAACTTAAAAGAACACTTCAGTATAGCAAAAACCTACTTTTTTGTTCGCAGTCTTGACTTTAGTATTTGATAGCGAGTTTTATTTTTATTTTTCGAGACACATTTACGATTGTATTATGCAGAAAAAAAAAAAAAACTTTCAAGTTGATAGGACTGCAAATGAAATTGGGCGAGTTTTCGCCGTATATTTCAAATATGTAACAAGGTGTTAAACATATATCTTCCATAACGAATGGCAAATTGTGGCATGATAATCTTTTTATTTTTTTTTTTTAACTAGGCAAAAATAATGAGAAAACGAGTCTCCTACACCCATAAATTAAACGAGTGTTCGTCGACAATACGCAGTGTATTCAGAAGACCATTCACACACGCTTCTTTGATACATCAAATTTTTCTTTTCTTCTTCAATTTATTCACTCTTATTCGATGCTACCATAAAAGGTATTGAAAACGCAGGAAGTTTTGTTTTACTTAAATTAAATTTCACAGGATTTTTTTCTCTTTCTGGTTGAAAAAATTTGAACCACAATAATAATCGAGGACCGTGGAAGGTAATCATTAAAACCTAGATTAATGATTAGGTAGTAAGCTGTACAGATAAATGATTAGGTATTACTAGGAAAATTAGTACAATTCCGCGTAGTTGAGATGAAATTTTTGTGAACTTTTCCGGGAGAAACAAATCGTGATAAGCAATGGTTGATAAAATCCTATGTTTTTAAAATCTTTATAGGTTAGCCTAGTTTGATGTGGGTAAACAAAAATACAACCGCGTGACACGACTGACATGTGGAGTTTTTATATACATAATTGAAGCAAGATTTTTGGATCCGAAGAAAATGAGCAAGTCAATTTGAGACACTATAATGCATTAATGACACAAAAACTATACAAGTATGAAATAGACTGAAAAGGAGATGGTGATCTCCCTCTATCACATGAAAAATGTTCGAGTGGGAAAAGTTGAGAAAGTATTATCAGTATGCGAGATATGAAATGTTGCAAGAGTTGCACAACCTGAATGAGTAGTACAAATGTTAGTGTGCAGCGTCGCTAGCAGTGAGCAAGTTGTTGATTTGATCAAACTTGCCCATCTCTAAATGTAGAATCTGTTTTATTTGTGTTTGGTTCTCGGTTCTTGGAACCTTGTTATTTATAGCTCTTTTTATGTGACAATCAGTGATGATAATTTATTCTTGTTTGAATTTCAAGTCCATCATGGACGGACCTAATAAAGATTGGTCTAAGTAAACTTCTCGTTTTTCTTGTGTTTTACCTCGATTCCATTGCGTTTCAACTCAACATAACCAACACAAGTAAAGTGAAAAAGTCCCAAACAACAATAGTCCTTATGGAACCAATGACGTTGGTAGTTCCTGTTTGCCGATTGACATGGGAACTTGGCCAACCTGTAGAGATTTTAAAGATTTTGAATAAAATCTACATGCATGATTTTCTTCAGACAAGAGGATTGTGAGAATAATGGCAAATTATAATATTCGATAGCCACTTATTCTCGCACATCACATGCTGTGGCAACACTGTTTCTGTTGTTGTTGTTTTATCTGTGATATTTGTGTTTTGTAACTCAGCTGTGATTATATGTTTTTGTGTGCCTTCTCGTCGCTCATCTCTCGTCGATGTATTAACACGTATGTCATCATGGTGTTTAATAAAAATTCGTGAAACATTCAAAGTATCTAGTCTTCTCTTTTATATGTCGTAATGTGTGCTTCTAGTCATCGTTTCTTTAATTCGTCGTTTTAAGTTCTTCATCATCGTAGTCCGTGTATGGTGATCCGTTGAGAATTCCACCGTTTTTCTCACAGGTTATGGGCCCAGGTACCTGATTGTCAACGTGGTCGCCATTGTCCTGAGTATGCAGAGTTGTGCTGTCGAATCCTGTTCATCACTCCCAAGTAGTACCATGCCTTGTTTGTAATTTTTTCCTTTAAAAGTGCTCGTATTTATTTTCGATGTTCCTGGGATCTCGTTCGTTTTTATTCGTTGGTCGACGTATCTGAAAGGTTGCTGAAGTCGCTGATTCGCGGTGCAACTGATCGTCGTAGCCTGATCACGAGATGGACATTCGAAAGCAGAATACTATCGAACTGTTCAATGGGCAGAATGGTCGGACATGGAAATTCAGGATGGAGCTGCTGTTAGCAAAGGAATCTTTGGGTAACATAATCTTTGATTCTTTGCCAACTGTTCGAAATAGGGGAGATGTATGGTCGAAGGAGAATGCTAAGGCGATGTTCCTTATAGCCAACAACGTGACGGACGAATACCTCGAAATCATCCAGACCTACACAACTGCGAAGGAGATGTTCAACGCGCTGACGAACCTGATTGATAGCGGAAATGACAGGACGCTAATGGATTTGCGAGCTGAGCTGTATACAAAACGGTATGTTTCTGGTTCTGACTTACAAAAGTATTTACTTGATTTTCGTGCCCGCTGTAGACGATTGACCGAGTTGGGGGACCTGACTACCACCAAACAATTTGTACTGGTATTGCTACGTTCGCTGCCAGCGGAGTTTCGTCCTATCAAAGTGGTGTTAGAGGATGGTGAAGTCGTAACCTGGGATGGCGTGTTCATGAGGTTGAACAATTTTCAACGTGAACTGTCCCTGGATAGTAAATCGACGTTGAGAAGCAATTCTCAATATTCAACTCTTCAGAAACCTTCATCGGTGGTGGCCACTGGTGAAGAGAACATATTTTTTGGCAACACTACGAATGGTGGACGAAATTTCGGTAATAATAACAATAATAATAATAGTAATAATCGTTTTGGTCGTGGTAGGTCTCAACATCGGGGAAACAATCGTGGTTATAATCGTGGCGGAAGTAATAATAACTTTAATAATAACCGGAATTTAAACGCACAGAGCAATACTAATAATAATAATAATGGGAATAATAATTCAAATGGACATGGTCGGAACTTTGGGAATGACAATGGGCATTCGAATATAAAATGCCATTTCTGTAACAAAATCGGTCACATAGCACGTAATTGCTATGCAAAAAATAGAAATAATAATAGTACGGATAATTGTAATAACGTTAATAATAATAATGGAAATCGTACTAACGACCATGGTACCAATAATAATAATAATAATAATCGTAACTCAGCACAAATGTGCAATGATAATTTTAATTCGAATGACAATCGCTCTGAAGATGGTTACAGCTTTACACTGCAGAATAATAATAATAATAAAATAAATGATTTCGTTGATGCTAAAAATAATGTAAATTCGATGCTGCGTACCACTTTCGTAGTGGATAGTGGATGCACGATTCACTTGATAAATGATATAAGTCTGTTCAGTGACTATTTAGATTTGATAAAACCCTACAGTATCTGTGTCGCGAAGAAAGGAGTCTCGCTTGCTGTCACGTCGGTCGGTACCGTAAAATTAAAATTGTTGAATGGCATCGCAATAGAACTAAAAAATGTAAGGTATGCTCGGGAGCTGCCACAGAATCTGCTGTCCGTTAAGCGCATGAGCAAGTCGGGTTTCGACACTCTGTTTCGAGAGGAGTCTGTTGAGGTCATCCAACGCTGCAGTGGTAAAATCGTGACCACTGGTGTGAGCGTTGACTCGGATTTGTACACGATTGATTTTTTGAAAATACCAAATCACTCGTGCAATCTGATGTCTGAAGATGAACCTAGTCCACTGACTGTGTGGCACCGTCGACTTGCTCATTTGAATGTAAACGATGTAAGGTTATTGTCAACTAGGGGTTTGATACCAAATGTTGACACTAACCGCAGATTGCTGTGTGAGCCTTGTGTCATGGGCAAACAGAAACGGAAACCGTTCCTGAGGCACGAACGAAAAACAAGTAGGCCTTTGGAATTAATACATACCGATCTGTGTGGCCCGATAAATCCTCCGTCATATAATGGAGTGAAGTATTTTATGACCTTTATCGATGACTACTCAAATTTTTGCTGTGTGTACCTGTTGACGAGTAAGACAGAAGCCTTTTCGAAATTTAAAATTTATCATGAGATGGTAGCAAATAAATTTGGCTACAATGTTAAAAGACTCAGGTGCGATCGGGGCACAGAATACTTAAACACGATTTTTCAATCATATTGTAATGAAAAAGGGATTGTTGTCGAACCCACTGTTGGCGGCTGCCCTCAGCAAAATGGAAAGGCTGAGAGGATGAACAGGACACTGTGTGAAAGGGCGAGGACATTGTTGTTCGAGAGTGGTCTTGAAAAGATATATTGGACAGAAGCCATATTGTGCTCTGTATATATTGTGAACCGTTGCCCTACAAATAAAGATTTTGTTCCTTATGAAAGATGGTTTAATGAACAGTTTGATTATAATAAATTACGGACGTTTGGATGTGACGCTTATATGCTGTCCTTCAAACATGACTCAAATAAATTTAAAAATAAAAGCGAGAAACTTGTAATGGTCGGTTATTCCCCCTGCGGCTACAGACTACTCAATGTGACTACTAAGGAGGTACGTTTGTCACGTGATGTCGAGTTTTTTGAAAGTAAAATAGGTGCCAAGGATTCTAGTAAATATAATAATAATGATGGTATTTTTGTAGAGGTCACCGAATCGAATATTGAGAACATTGAAGTTGATGGTGACGTAAATTTGGATTGTCTGTCAGGTGCAACGGCTGATTGTGATGGGACTGCAGGAAATATTTACCTAGCGGAGGACGGCATCCCCTTGACGTTTGAGGAGGCGAATGGTGCACCGGATGGTCTGATGTGGAGGGAGGCTATTTCTTCGGAGATCAGTGCCCTGAATTCAAATCAGACCTGGTGGGTGACCAAACGTCCAAGGGACGCTCCTACCATCACATGTCGTTGGGTATTTAATAAAAAATACGATATGAATAATGAGGTACTCTATAAGGCAAGACTGGTCGCCAGAGGATGTCAACAGAAAAAAGGCTTCAACTTTAATGAAGTTTACGCGCCGGTGGCAAAGCTTTCGACTGTGAGGACTCTCTTGGCTATCAGTAATAAAATGAAATTTTATATAGAGCAAATAGATATTTGCAGTGCCTTTTTAAATGGAATTCTGTCTGAAGACGTGTACCTCGAAATACCTGAGGGAATTGAAACAAAAATAGATAAGAAAAAGAATGTTTTGAAGTTGAATAAATCTATATATGGTCTGAAGCAGTCGCCTAAAGTTTGGAATACGTTATTTAACGAGTTTCTGGTTGCTCTTGGTTTTGAGCAGAGTAAGGCTGATGACTGCTTGTATGTTTATAAAAGTAGGACTGACAATACGGTCGTCTACTTGCTCACTTACGTTGACGACGTCCTCATTAGCTCCAATAATAAGGCAAAAATTGCTTTTTTCAAAAATGAAATAAATAAACGTTTTAAATGTAAGGATCTTGGAGAGGTCAAAAAATATTTGGGTCTGAATATTAGCTACAATCGGGAGAAGGCCATGCTGGAGATTGAGCAGAGGGCTCTCATCGAGTCTGTTGCTAGACGTTTTGGTGTTGAAAATTGCTCACCAACCTTCACACCCATTGACCCCGGACTCCAACTGGACAGGGACCTCAATGCGTGTGATAGTGTTTTGAATAACTGGTATCAACAGCTCGTGGGATGTTTAATGTACTTAATGTTAGGATCACGGCCCGATATTTGCTTTGCAATATCTTACTTCAGCCAATTCTCCAGCTGTGCCATGGATGAGCATTACAAGTATCTTCTGCGAGTTCTGAAATACCTGATAACCACCAAGGACAAAAAATTAATTTTTCTATATGATGATAAGAGTAACGGCAGTATATTGGAAATATATTCCGATGCCGATTGGGGCAACTGCGTTAATACAAGACGGTCAGTTACCGGATACTGTGCCTTTGTCTACGGGTCACTGGTGTCCTGGTCAAGCAAGAAGCAGCCAACAGTGGCTTTATCTAGTACAGAAAGTGAATTGATCGCAATATGCGATGCTACCACTGAGTCCATATGGCTGAAATATCTACTAGGTGATTTTTGCATCCAAGTTGCTGATAGGGCTGTAATCTATGAGGATAATCAGAGCTGTCTGTCTCTGTTGCACTCCGGCAAGTGGAATACCCGTAGGTCAAAACATATAGACGTAAAATACCGTTTTGTATGCAGTCATGTAGATGTAGAATTTAGATACTTATACGTGCCAACTTCGCGACAATTGGCTGATATGTTCACGAAGGGCTGCCCGAGGCCCAAATTTACCGAATTTTGTAGACTGATAAATTTAACGTAACTTTTTGTTTATGTATACCATTTTTTGTTTGTATATTAATGTTGTTGTTTGTGACCACATGTTTATTTTTAATCGTTTGTTGACTTTTTGTCATTATGTATCGAAATGACAGTATTAGATTAATAACGTTATTTTTATTGTTACCTTTTTTAAAAATCTTAATCGAATATATATAATTTGAGGAGGCGTGTGAGAATAATGGCAAATTATAATATTCGATAGCCACTTATTCTCGCACATCACATGCTGTGGCAACACTGTTTCTGTTGTTGTTGTTTTATCTGTGATATTTGTGTTTTGTAACTCAGCTGTGATTATATGTTTTTGTGTGCCTTCTCGTCGCTCATCTCTCGTCGATGAATTAACACGTATGTCATCATGGTGTTTAATAAAAATTCGTGAAACATTCAAAGTATCTAGTCTTCTCTTTTATATGTCGTAATGTGTGCTTCTAGTCATCGTTTCTTTAATTCGTCGTTTTAAGTTCTTCATCATCGTAGTCCGTGTATGGTGATCCGTTGAGAATTCCACCGTTTTTCTCACAAGGATATTATTCTCGTTTATAATTATTTTTTTGGAAAATTGGTAGATTATAGCAACAAATGTGCAATGATGATGGAGCCAAAAGATAAGTTCCATAAAGACCTGCATAAGCGGATACATCATTTTTTCATAAACGAGGCAAATAGTAAGAGAGTATCTGAGCCTAGCAGGGGAGTTTCATGTTTTCAACCTAATGCATAAACAAAAAGAAGATATTGGTTCATGTAATTATTAAGTCTCCCAAAAATTTTTATCTTGAAAAGTATGTTTATAAATGAACACGACAAATTGACTGGTTTATTGCTTATTAAGCTGTAATGATGAAAGCGATCGTAAATTTTCCAATATTTGTAGGGGGGAACACTAATGCAATTTTAAACTTCCATTTATAATCGATTACAATCCTGGGGAATGAGCAAACACTATGTGAGGCCCCAGACGTGAAACATAGCATGCAAATAATAATTTCAACTTTAAACTTCGAAAATTGATAAGTCCACAAGTAGGAAACACAGAAAGCTGCTAAAAGGATTGAAAATTCAGAGTAACCTCATAATCTCAGGAGACAAGCAACATTCTGTCCATTAGAAAGGACAGAGGATAATGAAATCAGAATAGTAAGTTCTGTAATCATTAGAAAATGAAACAATTTCAGGAATTTAAATTTATTTGACTTCTGAAAAGGAAAAGCCCGTTGTTGGGTCAGTTGAAAAACTAGAAAATTTTTTAAGAGCTTATCTTAATATCGGTAGGGATGCTTTTGCGATTAATCAGGTGTTTGCATACGAACCGACTTCTAACAAAAAAAAACTTGTCACTCATAAAGGCGAAAATTCCCTCACCATACTACACTTTTTAAAGGTAGCAATATTTAATATAGGTTTTTTCCTCTCAGTTAAAGAAAGAATTCTGAGTTAATTTGGCCATCTGGGTATCTGTAATAAGTAGTGAAAATTTTTTAAGCAAGACCAAGACCATAACTTTACACTTAACTGTGCAAGACTGAAACCAAAAATCAAAAACCAAGACTTAAAAGAGCAAAGTCAGGACAAGACCAACATCGAGACTACTATGGTCTTCGTATTGTTCATTAGTTCTTATCACAAAACAAAAAAGTTTCCAAAAAGTTTGATACCTAGAAAATTCCGATGTAATGGTCGCAAATGTGGGAAAAATTTAGGTAACCTATATCGTCAGCTCAGAAACTCAAAAGGAGCCCTCTTCAAGTAACCGGAAACTTTAACAGATGTTGCAACAAAACATCAGATTCAAGTTCGTGGAATGTGTATATCAGCTTATCCGAATGTAATAATTATTTTCTGTTTCCATCGCATGATTATAATCGCTGCCACAGTTCGCACCAATGAAGTCGTTCACTTGCGTCCCGTAGCCAAGAATCAAAGTCAACTCCTTATGTTAGTATAAAATGAAGTTTCTACGTTTTAACGTTCAATAGCAAGTCCAAAACAAAAAAAAAATGTAAACAAACAAACCATTCTCGGTGAAAATATGCACTAACGTAGGCCTACATATGGGCTACATGTACGTAACATTCTAAACTCTCTCGTAGCACCTGGCGTCAAAATTGAATAACTATACGAACGATGGTAATTTGCGCGAAAAAGGCGTTTAAGGCGTGCCCACTAAAGACGGTGGTGACCTTTTGGTTACGAAGAAAAAAAAAAGAAAAAAACCTTCGGCCATCTCATTCAACAGAAACAATACATTCCAGGCACCTATCCGTCAGTTATACATATTGACTACTTATAACTCTTTTCCTTCACAATATCTCTTGTGAGTTCAACACGCAATCAATATTCCCTTCTACGTATACAACTTTCATAACTACGAAGAAACGAGTTCTCACATGATAAGAGGTACTTCCTCCCCTATTTCTTATATATATATATTTTTTTTTCATTTCTTGAATAAGTACTTCTTTTTATTTAAATATCATCGAACGTGATAAACAGTATCGTCGAGACTGGCAACACAAATTGAATTACTGCCGCTGGGTCACTTTCTGTTCTGTCCATTTTTCAAATAGGTACTATTCTGTTCTTTTCAAGTTACCGTTATTTTTTAAGTGGACACAACAGAAATGATTCGATTCAATTTCAAGTGAAAAATCTGTATTTTTTTACTTTAAAAAAGCAATTATTTATTGACTTTTTTTTTTTTTTTTATTTCAGAAAACAAAATTGTTTTTTATTTTGTTAACTAGCTTTGCCTATCTGTTGATCACATTTAATCACGGCCTTCAATTTAGCCAGGAACTAAAAAGATTGTAATCCTGTTCAAATGAATAGAATAAACAAAAAAAAGAAAAAGAAAGGAAAAATAAAGAAAAAAAGAAATGTAAAAGGAGACATTTTTCTAAGGTAACGTTTTCGAGGATGCCATCGAGACTATAAAACGAATTTGCATATTATCTAAAAGTATGGTCGCTAAACGAAAAGGTCCAGAAAGAAAATTTTTTCTTCTTTAGATGACACGGTTAAGGGCTGACGACGAAAAGGAAAGAAAAAAATTCAACTTACATAGCAGCATACTAATTTCATATGAAGGTAAAAACGAAATTCTGTGCGAATGGCAGATAGGACTAAGGTGGTACCGTAAGAATTGGTTCTGATTCGTGAGGAATGATAAAGGCGTCCTTCATTACCTATTCGAATTGAATAAAACGTGAATCCTCAAATTGTTTCCGCGATTCAATAAGAAAGAAATATTTAAGAAAATTGGTGGAAAAACGAGTGTAGAAAACTGAACGAAGGAAATTTTGAATTTTCAAGCCACTGGTCCAGACTTTATGTTCGAAAAAATAATACGAACTTTAAGTGAGTCTGAAAAATTATTTTATCATTTTCATTTTATTTTATAATGAACTAGTGAAGTTCGATCGGGAAGATCTCCCTCCTAACTCCCCTCTGTTTGCATTTATGACATTTCGAGCTTGATTGTTACACACAGTTTATACCAAATACGCTATTGCCTGCTTATTTACTCCAATTTGGGTGGTTTTAGCGAAAAATTAATTTGAGTAATAGTTTTAGAATTTGAAAGAACCTATCGTACCTACAGGAATTTTTTACTAACTCTTTCTAATCGAGTTTTTAGAAAATAAAATATGTCTTAAGCATTGTTATTTTCAAACTGATATTCCAGAATAACAATGAAATAAATATAAAAGGTAGGATTAAGTAATAGAAATTACATGAATGTTTCCCTCTTACTAACTATACGATCAACTGGAATCAGCAAACCTTAAAAATGTAGGGGAGAAAGGAAGTAATCATATTTTTGAAAATTTTCCCCAATAAAAAGCTACTTAATACACAATCAAAAAATTTGACATTCGGATAAACAAAAATATAAAAAACACCCCAAAGATTTTGTTATGAAGCAGTGTCATTGAATAACTAAAATTTCTTCATTTCTCGAGTGATTCGTTAAGCAGTTGACATAAGTTAAGTTCTAAGTAAGTTACAGAATGTCAAAACATTTTAGACAATCGTGAAAGGAGAAAAACTCTACGGCAGCAGGAAATAAGTTTTCAAAATTCATCCTAAAATTATTTTTTCTTGAAAAACTGAAACTTTACAGACATTAGAAAAAAAAATGTATCAGCATTTCTTCTGAACAATCGTAAAAAACTACTAATCAAGTTAATCATTCATTTCATATGAAATGAACTCGATAACATCTGAGTATTGAATATAACTGCAGTTGAATGCTATGGTCCATTTGGTAAAGATCCGGGTTTATTCCTATTATTATTAAAATATTACGTGTTTGAATCCAGTACAAGACATCCGGTGGTGTGTTTTATTTTTGATGGGCTTGAGCATTCTGGCCATTTCAGTAAGAAACTGGAGGATTTATTTAATGTCAATGTGAGGGAGGGAGGTGTTTAGGATACGTTGGCCAATGGTCTATCACTTTGACTATAAACATAATGAATTAGCAGAAGTCGAGCTAAAAGAGACGCACCCATCTTCCTTTACTTTCCCCTCATTCTATTGTGGAGTGGCACAGGTATAGGGATGATTCTAATATAAGCTCCGAAGAAACGCGGCATATAGAACTGTGATAATGGAGAAAGTGGCGATAAAGAAGCGAGGAGATGTTGGCATCAAAAACATAACCATTACTCTTGTAGCCTATTCTTAGTTCATTATGTAAGTACATAGTCAAAGGTCTTCCAGCATGAATTTTACGATCATATACTGGAGCACCAATAGAACTGAACCCAACATACCGCCGTACTGAGTTGGAAAAACGACGGTAGCTGCCGATCTCAAACCAACAATCTTTCCAATCAAAAGGAAAACATCCAATCACTATATCACGCAGATCCCTTGGACAGGACTAGAAGATATTAAAACGAGGGTAAAAGCGAATAACTTAAGATCCAACTCTTTTAAAAAAATTTTAAAAGGCTAGTTGTAACTGCGCGAATTGGCGCAATAAGTCTGGGCCCGACTTCACCTTCTTTTTTGCGATCCAGACAATCCGTCTGTCCATTCTGGAGCAATCAGTCTTAACCCATTTTTACTCTTTTCTCCCCTGACTTTCACTCTTTCTTTCAAATTTCGGAAGATATAAATAGCGTTTTGGCATTATGCTTATAAAAACCTTTCCATTGATACCCTTTTTCAAGAAATCCTTCCATCAGTTCTGGCGCATATGGGAGAAATAGACAAGGTGATCTTATCGTAATAATACGCAAAATGATAGGCTACTTTCTAAATTTATTTGATTCGGTATTAAAGAAATATTTTCTTAAAATTTAAAATGATGAAGCTAAATCTACAAGTTCCAGCGATAAGACATTGTTATTAAATTATTATAAAAATCAGAAGAGCAGAAAAAGTTCGTAATTTGAAAAACTTTCAGAACGTTGGAAATCGGTCGAGAACAAAAACTGTAAAAGTTGTTGCCATTTTAGTATACAAACTCGGTCATTCGGAAAGAAAAGGGTACTTCAACAGTGCTTTTCAAATATGTTAACAATTTTCAAAAGGCTAGTTGAATTTTAATAAATCAATATCCGAATGACCCGTGAAATTATGTTTTGAACAGGCAACTGTTGTGTTATGAAATATAAATTAGGATGCTAATAAATACACTCTAGCCTACGAGTATTGAAAGTTTTTACTTGCTTCCAGATGCAAAATATTATACTACCTACCTATATTAAATCTGATCAAATTATATTTTGTAAATCAAACCACGACTCGCGAACAGAAATAGTTTATCTTTATTTGTATTTTAAATTCTCGTTCAGACCATAAAAATTGAGGATTTTTTCTCAGCATTTACGTGATATGCTGAACACTCATCAGTTGAGGGAAAGTTAAACATGAAACCACACATTCGGATTGTTAAAAAATGAAAAGAACTTCTATTCGACCACTCAAAACTTGTTTATATTCGCAGATAGGTATTACGTGGCACTATCTATAACGTGTCTATAACATAATTATTATTTTTACATGTGTCTACAAACGAGTAGTTCGTGTTTACTTAATTAAGGTATCTTTACTGCTTTACGTACTTGAATCACCTTTATTCAATAGCCTTTAACTTTTATCTGCTTGTTTTTAAACATATATCAAAGCAACTTTTTAAGCAGATTTTTGATATGTGAAAATCAGATTATTAAAATTGGTCTCGGGAAAAGACCTGGGAGTGAGACCTAATACGTTTTACATTTCATGGCCAAGTCCGATGTTTGGAATCAATAACTCAAATTCATATTCGTATTAATACTTAGTTCCTGGTTGACTAGTTGACCGAGCTTTGCTCGGATGCGGAAAATGAGAAAATTTTGTTAATTTTAATCAAATTGGAGAATTTCAGTAATATTAGGTATTTCCTTCGGTATTATCGTATTCGTATACCTCCAGAATTTTAAGATCGCAATATTTAACTCATACTTCGTTTGTCATAAATCATAATAGTCATACGCAGTTTAGGCCTGGCAAAATTCGATAATAAAATCATTCTTATTCATTATTTTTAGGGTTAATCAATTTTTCAACGTTCGTTGTTATCACTTGCTACTGATGGATAGACTGAAATGCTCATATATTTTTTCAACGAATTTTATCAAACCTGAGACCAATGTAGATCGTTTTTTTGGACCCAAATACCTATGCAATTTTCAGCAACATCGTCGGTCTAGTTCTTCATAACGCGTTTACATACATACATACACACATACCCACAAACAATTATTGCTCCTATTATAGTATAGGATAATATACGTATACAGTGTTCAGCACTTGATTCAGCCGCTGGATAATCTATACCGCCACTTATTTCGGCAAAAATTGCAGGGAACGGATCAAATATATCTATCTCCATGCATTTTTTTACTGCCTACTCTAGAAATTTTTTCGGGTAAGAGGAAAAAAAAATCACAAAAACAAGCCCTAACAGGCCTTTTTATCAAAGTTTAATTGATTTTTCCATTGATTTTTTTTTAATTCAGCTGAAATCGGATAAAACATAATATGTATAATAATTAGTGTAATTATTCTTGCATAATATATAGCAATATATTTCCTAGATTATATATGTACCTATACCATGAATAGGATTTTTTGATTTTTTTTTTTTATTCGTCTGAATTCTTTTATCATTTTTTGTGTCCGCCACTCAATCCGTAAAAATTCCTTCTACCCGATTTGTGCGGATTTAGGCGCCCAGGGTATACGTATAATTCGTTTTAACATAATACAAGTAATAATTTTTATGAAATAGTATGGATGGTACAAACTACAAATCTCAAAACTAATTATTAATACAAGGGCCAGACGGTAAGACCTATTTAATTTTAGTACAAATCAGTCGGATAATACTTCTGGTATGTCCGTGTTTGTTATGAGCTTTTATTCTACTCACTACTGTGATTTTGAAATATACCAATACTGCAGTCAACCTTCTCCAACGAAATAAAATTTATTTTGCATGAAGCTAATTAAAATTATTGTAAGCTTTAATTTTATTCATTACCGCGATTTTACAATATATCAATACTGCAACCTTCCGAAACGAAATAATATTTATTTTGCATGAACCTAAAGCCAAAAGAAAATAAAACCTTATCTCTTGAAAATTCGTTTTTAACCTAAACTTATTTTACTTTTGCAGATAAAATCAGTTCAGAGTTCTGTTGTTACGTGGCACTGATTATTTGTTTTTTAACCAACTTCAAAAAATGAAGGAGTTTATCAATTCAGTCTGTGTACATGTTTTTTTTGTTTTTGTTTTTGTTTATTTTTTTTAATGTTTGTTCCACCATAATTTCGAAACTTGGACACCGATTTTAATGAACTTTTTTAAAATAGTAGAGAATAATCCTATGGTGGTCCCATTAAACTTTGATAAAAATCGATAGGATAGTTTTTGAGTTACCGTTAAATAAAAAATAGTTAGTTTTAAAGTAATATTGTCTTTAATGCTAAAAAGGAAAAATCATTGAAAAATTTTTCTATCAAAAGAAAAACAAAAAAATTAAATAAAATAATACTATAAAAAGTGGAAAATAATTTTTTGCAACACATGTTCATAAACTTAATTTTTATACGCACCTCCACACGATTTTATAAAGCAGACCAATTTAAGAACCATTTAAGACCGTCATTATTTATATATCGGTCTTTGTACATCAACTTGGGCCGCATGCGTCATTTTGCACTGGTCCATGCTTACTGCATATAATCTACGACGTTATCGTTGATTTTACTGTAATTAATTAATTTTTTATTTTCCTCTGCTGTGGAGATTCGAACCTATGACATCACCATTAAAAGGCTACCAGTGGCGGAAAAGAATAGGGGTGAAAAGCTGCGTAAAAAAATATTTAAAGGCACCGAGCAAGGATACAAAATCCTAAAAGATTTTCAAACTAGCTCGTTCAAATAAAGTAGAAAAAAAAACGACAAAAAATAAAAAGCACTTGAGTACAGCTTTTTAAATAAGAACTAGGTATTTAAATTCGTGTAATATTATCTCTTAATTCCAGAATTACGTATTTTGCGCGTACCTGCGTATTATTTCTAGTTTTATTTTTTTTTACCTTTCTTTTTGTAACGTACCTATTTCAAATGTGAAAAAAAAAAAATTAAAATTAAAAATACTGTATAGTGTATGTACTATACTATGCAAGTTCGAAGGTCGTACTTATACACTCGTCTCAAGCAACATTCACAGATAATCTTTGGAAAGTCGAGTGTAAGTACCGGTTATTATCGAAACCTAAAATCAGCCTTTAGCATTTTACAGACAGGTGAGAAAAACGAACCCAACAAGATTTGGTGGCCGATGGCAACTTTCGTGATTTACACTATTATCACGATTACGTTTTTCGAAACAACTAAAACAGTAAGATAGATGTTTCTGAACTGTGTTATGTATTGAAAAAAAAAGAGAAAAAAATCTAT
The DNA here is from genome assembly GCA_011428145.1 of Ericerus pela. Lineage (NCBI taxonomy): Eukaryota > Metazoa > Arthropoda > Insecta > Hemiptera > Coccidae > Ericerus > Ericerus pela. Next base: position 227,977 of record WOFM01000149.1, on the reverse strand, counting down.
GTAAAATACAATAAAATAAAATTAAAGTAAAAAGTATATTCTCCGCTTCCGATATCGAATCTTTCTAAGCATTAGCTTTTTTTTTCCTCACTTTTATTTCTTCGTTTGGCATCTCGAGGCAATGAATAAAATTAGTTTATTGGCCCAGTGAGTAGACGAGTAATTTTTTATTTAGACCATTCATCTTTCACAAAATATTCATCGATTTGTTCTATTTTTTACCTGTTATTGTGACATAGGGCAAAGGATTGGCCAGATGAATGAGTCCCTAATTGTAAACAATCGACTTCTTTTCGAAGAAAGCATGAAAAAAACCAAAAACCCCGCTTTAATCAAAATGATAAGATGGCCCACAATTTATTAAAACTAATTCGTGGAAAGGTATAACATATTAGTTTTTCTTATGGAAGAAATCGGGAACAAAGAAAAGAAAACGATTGGTCGCCGAAAGCTCAATCAACTGAGATTGCCATTTAGCAGCAAAAATATTTTCGCTTTGTAATCCATTTAGGTTTTCAATGGAGACCTTTTACATAGGCACTCAATCCTATAGCCTACGTATCGAATGTATTTGAAATACAACACACAAAAACTCAGAACCACACATAATTCACTGGAAGAAAAAAAATGGGGAAAAAGTAATCTAAGCGTAAATAAAGAGTTTTTCCGTAACTAGAATTGTTGAAAGATACGAAGATGAAAAAATTTGTTCCTTTTTCTTGTATGGCCGAATGAAAAGGAATTCTTACCATTTTGAAACCATTAATTTTTCTCCCTTTGTGTTTACTTCATACGAAATCCAGTAAAAAACAAAATTAAAAATAAGTCATTATACACCGATCGAAAGTATGAATGTTAGTCCACAAATGGCAGGTTTCTAGCATTTAGGCGAACAATAAAAGATACAGATGAGAAAATGATTTTACATATATTCTCTTTAGATCTACCTACTGTAAAGTTACAATATGTCTACAAACGATATTTTAATCCTTTTCATTTAAATTTCCTATGAAAGCGGTCAGAAATATTGAAAAATTTCAACAGGCACTCTGTTTTTTTCAGCCCAAAGGTAATATACATATGGAAATACAGTGGACACTATTTATTAGGGACACTTGTAGTGGTAGAAGTTTAAGTATTGGTTTAACATCACAAGGACAATAAAAGATTATAGTTGTCACACACCTCATCACGCGCCTCTGGTAGTACAATAATTGTCTGTGTCACCTCAGCCCAGTGTCTACCAGTCATGGCAAGTCCCTAGTGCATCGCCATTGCGCAGGGGACTCGTGGGCGGAGCCATGACAACACTCGATTAAGAGGGACAGTATGTTTTCTTGATCGATGATATATTTGTTTCTTTTTCAATTTACTTTTTTTGAGTGTAGTTGGTCATTTTTTGCATTAAAATTGTAAGATTTATCTACGCAGCTTATTTGGGACCAATGTGTCTGGGGTCAAAATAATTATTTTATAAAATAATTGATTTTTCAATTTTTTTTTTTTTTGGTGTAAGCATTTGGAAAGAACACTTCCAAATGTTTTATAAAGTCTGGACCAGAGGGGAATCCCTCTTTTCCTCCCCTCTCTCACGGCCTTGGTATGAGTGTGTTAGTGTTAGCCTGTCTCAGGTAAGCAGGCTATCAGCTTCAGTATGTGAGTATTCTTGAATTCATCATTCAATTTGACTGAATAATTTTATCCACTATTTTGCATGGAGTTTTTACTTGAGTTGCCCTTCCTATACTTTGTTTTTATTTTGACTTTTTTTCTCAATTAAAAAATGCACTGGTCAAAAGCTTTATGAATGATGGGACATGTAAGTATTTTTTGTGTTTTTACATTAGTTCAGCAAACATGAAATTTTTTATTAGCCAGTCTAGAACTCCATACCTTTCTATTCCAAAACTCAACACCAAATCACTGCATCACAAGGATCCTTATTACAAGTTTAGATTGTTAAAAAAGCTTAAATTCCCCTCTGCCCTAAATATTAGCTTTGTTTGAACACTACCAGTGGACTGGAAGGTACCAGTTTCCTAATTACTGTTTCTTGGGCTTAATGTAAAAACTAGCCACTTAATGTCTGAACAATTTTTTGGTTTTTGGTGATAACAGAGAAAAATGTGACGTAAATTGTAATCAAAAAGCAAAAATTCTAATAAAAAATTTCATTTATTGGACAACCAGGAGCTTCGGGTTTCTGGTTACTGTAACACCAGTCAGTGGTTCCAGTCCACTGAGAGTGTGAAAACAGCTAACTTATTACCAATAAAGAGTGTCCGAATACTTTCTTGGCAATACTGGGCCAGAACTGATTCTACTGGTAGTGTCCGAACAAACCTACTGTAAACTACAGAAACTATGTTCTTTGCAGGAAAAAGTGCTGTGCTTAAGTTTTTAGGTTTATGAAACCGTTGTGCTAATGATGAGAATTCAGTTCAACCTTAAGGTCAGTTCTGTGTAAGTTGTGCAAAGTGACAAAAACTTAAAAAACAGATATTTGGAAATAGGACAGGAACTTTTTTGATGAAGCAAAATAATCAGACACACAGAGCATTAAAATATAAATACACTTGGCTGACATTAGGTTTCAGCCAAAAATATAAAATGTGTTTCAAGTTCATTGTACGGTTATGAGTTAAATGAAGATAAAGGAATGAGTACGACGATGAACGAATGATAATAAGATATTAGTCGGGTGGTAATGTCAGTGTAACCACGAGATAATATATTAAAAGTATCATAAAGTTTATGTATAGAGTTCGAAGGTGTGAAGGAGGAAGGATTAATATACCCAACAGTTTTAATCAGGAAAATAGAATCGCCTTTTAAGGGAACTAATTTTGCAACTTTTTAAACAAAACAATCAGTTATCAGACAGTACAGAGGTTTACTTGAGCAGAGTAGTGCAGACAACAATGTTGTACCACCTTGGAGAAGTATAATGAACAAAAAAGTAAATTGCAATGATATCAGTTGCAGAGTAATGTAACAAAATTTGAACAGACGAATACAGTGCAGCCACAAACACAGGTATTTAATATGATTGAATGTGAAAGTATTCTATTAGTAAAGTATTCTAAGGTGCGAGGTGATAAGGATTGGGAATACCTAACAGAAAGTGATAAGAGTTCCGCACTTCTTTTCTTACAGAACACATTATGTAGCTGAGTAATTCACCATATAAGTCCGAAATTAACACTGAGCGAATTTACTATAAACCACGGCAGATGAGTCAAGGGGAGTTCATTTTCCCTGTTTTAATCTGTGCCAACGTGATATTTTCGAAATTTCACAAACTTATTTTTGAACACTAAATATTCCATCGCGGATCATTAAGTAACCAATTGAATAAAGAAATTCTAAAATCAAACACTACCGCAAAACAGATGTCATCCGCTTTTTTTTGGAAATCCTCAACCAAACTTTCAGCTGTAATACAATTCAAAAAGAGTAAAAATTCAAAAATCATTTTTGATAAAATACGAAAAACACTAGGCTTCATCAGGTTCTCATGGTATACTCTCATTTCTCTTCAATACCTATAAACAGAGCTATCTAAAGAAAAAAAAGTGATTACACGAAATGTCTAAAGGGTCTAAACGACAGTCATTAAGGATTCGTTAAGAAAATAAAGCGATAATAGTATTAAAATAAATATTGCGTCTCACTTCGTAAAATAATTTCTTCTTTTCAGTCGATAAAGTAAATTTCCAAGTTGAGAAAAATTCGGTAAGAAAAAGAAAAAGAAAACAACAAAATAAAATTTCCATTTGACTTTGTTTTCACTAATTTTTCAATTTAATTTATCGCGCAGTACTTGGAATTTATGAAAAATTTTCCACTGTAAAAATATATTTACTTATCTTGCTTCTTCTGTTTCTCTCAAAAATCGTTCAATCAAATTACGTACTTACATTGCACAAAAGGCTTTTACCTATTCAACTTAATGACGTTAACAAGAATTATAAATAAGTCAAAATTTGCTAGTATTTACTCAAATTATTTGATTTGACCATTTTGTTCTTCAAGAAAGAAAAGAGAAAAATAAACTCTAGCGCAGCCAGCTATGCTAGAAGATCAGGTTAACAAAAGTCATCAAACATCATTTATAATTTCTCAAGTTAAAAAAATTCTTCAAATGATAAAATAAATAAAACCAATAGCCTCTGTATTTTACAAATAAAATATTTGTCCAATTTCGCCAAACGGTTAAGAAAATTAATATACAGAACTGTATTGTCAAGTAACAAAATCACAATACTGACTCGAATACAAGAAAATAAAAAATACAGGTTATTAAGTTAGTGCATGACAAATAAAATAAAAGCAAGCCTGTTTTTGGTGCAGCTTCTTTGTTTCATCTGAAATTTCTCATTGGTGGAACACATTTTGACGTCCTACTTCTCAACCCATAAACCGATTAGCACCAAAAGTAATCCCACATGAGATTAAGCCCAAAGCAACCTACATACCAAATTTCGGCTCTATTGAATGAAAATTACGACTTCTATCGTGTTAACAAAAAAACTCATACATACATTTGTACGTACCTACGAATATGTATATAAAGATATACGAATTTCTAATTCTTACGCCAAAAGTCATGATTTGTCATACAATGAAAAACTATCATAGTCCCAGCCATAACTTCATTATAACTAAGACGATTTTAAATAGCAAGTTTGAAAACCTGCTAAAAAGGGAGTGAAAAATTGCGTGAGAGTGAAACGAGAAACGAAAAAAAATTCGCGCAACAAAAACAAAAGAAAGTTGGGGGAATGAAAAGAGACAAAAAAAACCCAAAATAATCCTTTAAATTCAGAACGTTACTACATATGTTCTCAGAGTATGCAGTTATAGAGGCACCCTTTTTAGAAACACTATAAGGCATACAGCGATGAGAGTGTATTAGAGGCATTTGTTTGTCTTATGCTAATATTCTACGTTTTTTCCATCCCAGAAAAAACAACTACAAAAGTAGAAGGATAAAACAGACTGAAACAAGAGTGCATGAAAATACTATTTTCAGTTTGAAAAAGTGTTTATGACGATACAAAATACAGTATAAACAAGCACAAAATTCACTAATAACAAATCCTATTAAGTGGTCGCAACTTATGAAGAATTATTCAAGTTTCTTGTGGGTTTGTATGTCAGTAACTTGACAAATCTAATTTATTATTCTTACAAAAAATTATATTCATCCCCGATAATAAGAAATAAAATATTTTCATTTCATTAATTTAATTAGTTTGAAAATAATTTAATTGTGAAAAAAGCGAAGCAAGAAAACATATATGCTATACTTTAGTCACACAAATAAGTGCGTGAGGTCATAAAACATATCCACACTTATCTGCTTGAAATATGTTTGTTTACACCACGAATGACAAAATTATGCTTTTCGTTGTATGGCAATGTGCATCGATACCTTTTCCTCTCCTCAACCAACCAAAACGTCTATTATGATTCTGACATGACGCACTTCTTATCGTGAACAAAGTATACGAATTGATAAGGTAAGTAAAATATATGTGTAGGTTCAAGTAGCTATTTCATGCAACGAAATTTAAAGTTTTTACAATATTTTTGATCGTATTACACAAACATGATGGAATGGTCAGGTACAACCCACAATTGAACAACTGTATTTTACCACGACACCATATTTAGTAAAAAGATTTAAATAGAGGCTATAATAAAAGTTTAAGTTGGGAACCATTCGCAACAACCCATCCAATATTGTGATATGGAATGTTTAAAAATGTCACCAAATATCATTAGCGTCAAACAACATTTGAAGTGTATTTAAAAATTTAATAATTCGAAATACCCAAACTGAGGGAAAACTCAAATTTAAAATCCACGACTCCTCTATAACTTTTGAGCTTTTGAGATAACTTAACAACAATCCAATATATTCTGAGCATATTTCAGACTTACTGGAAACAGGAAATCACCTAAAACGAGGAATTAGTAAATACTGTTGGGAAATTTTTTTCAAACGGTGCTATTTTATTGAAAACATCAATAAGGGTTGTATAAATCAATTAATTTCAACCAACTTAATTTACTTAAAAATAATCTTTACTCACACCAAAACCAGACTGAATATTTTTCAACTTATGGAAAATGATTGTAAAATATGGCCACATCATACCTGCAAAAAGAAAAAAAAAAACAATTTCAACATTAATATGAGCCCATGAAAAAGAGTTTAAAAGTTATATAACTTCTCTTTTCCTCATAATTCGCAATCAAAGTGGCTTTATCTCTTCTGCCGTCACAAAATACCTACTTAATTTATAGATGTAATTTTTTACTAACTCTACTTTCAAACTCATTTCCTTCACAAATATGACATGAATATGGCTGAAATATTTTATTAATTAAAATCCTACGTTAATCATCGTTAAATATTTTTATTTTTATACCAAACTCAAGGGAACAGAAAAATAAAAGAAACTGATAAAAATGTTCGTTTCCTTTTATCATTCCTCATGAAAAACTGGATTTTCGCCCTGCAGGTCCATTTACTTATCTGGGGTCACTATTTGTAAAATTTATAAAAATATGATATGGTAAAGATAGTTAAAGTATTTTACTTATTGATACATCAATGCTAAACTAATACAATAAATATCAAAATCCACATCTTTATTTTTGGTATTTTTTATATCAATATTTCGATATCAACCTTATCTCTCCCTACAACTGGAACTAACATATTATTCATAAATAAACGAAAAAGATAGGTTTACGAAATAGGGCGTGAAAATAAAATAAATAGATTAAATTAGAAAATAGAATTCAGCATCGACGTTAAAAAACAACCTAGTAAAGACAATATTTGTTGTATTGATGTTTAATGATACCCAAGTACCGAAAATGATGAAGCCCAATTGGCTATACATTCGCAAAAAGCAATGCAAACATCTGCTTATGCGTATATTCTAGAGGTTCAAGAGTGGAATAAACTCTTGTTGTAGAAAGAACGTTTTTTTATTTCGATTTTGATCATTATTTTTCAAGTCAAAAAGCAAGTAATGAATTGCTATCGTTGGCAGGGTTCGATATTTTATGAAAAGAAAAGACAATTCAGATGTTACTGAAGGAACTTTTTTATGGTATTAATTCGAACCTATGAGAAAGCTGGAAAAGAAATAAAAAAAGAAAAAAAAACAATCGACATTATTTTTTACAAGTTATAGAAGTTTGAACAGTTTATTTCGAATGTTCGAATGTCAAGATAATAATAATATGAAAATGAAACATTATTTTACAAATGCCACAAATGAAAATTTGTTTTCTTACACTGCTGGTTCGAAATAAATGTAAACCTATTTGCAGCCCACTTATATTTTCCGTTATTTTCTTTTTACAGAAATTTCGCTATTTTAAATATTTCAGTCACTGGTAACAGCTGAAATTAACGATAGTTATAAGCAGCAAATATTATTCAAGACCTTAAAAAGTTATTTGTTTGTAAAGCTCTTTTTAACCACTATATAATCCTCACACATCAGAAGAACGTCAGTTCCTAATTAATTTCTTGAAAAAACTGTAAACTGTAAATTTCGAAGCAAAAATTCTAAGTGAAATACCTACAGCAAAGCGAGGAAAAAAACAATCAAACAGCAAAGAATTGGAGAATGGTTTTAATATGAGAGAAGTTATTGGGATTAGCAGTGATTATATACCTACAAGTGAAATGCAAGAAGTTCAAAATGTCTTTTTACATAAACTTATGTTATACAGATTTGAAATGTCTATGAAAATGCATGAAAGTATTTTCACAAAAATATATGCATCGATCCAGAATTGAGCCCAGTAATTTGAACCAAATAAGAAAATTGACACAAGTGAAAGAAGGAATTTATAATTGTGAAAATGTTCAAGAATGGAAACAATGATGGTGATTTATTGTCACAAGAATATTTCCGGCAGGTAAAAGCCAATATTTACAAATAGTTGCATCACAACAAAGTTCAATGCAAAAAATATTGATAGAGATCAAGGCTGTAGAAAGGAGTGGCAAGAACTTTGGAAGCTTTGCCCTCTGGATCTTCTCCCTTCATGATCGACTCTGCCCTTCAACTTCGAACATATCAAAAGGGTTCTGTCACTAAGACTTTATGCTCTATCAACCAGATTTAGCTGACTGCGACTTTTCACAATTTTTCACATATGTTTGGAGAAATCAAAGACGTAGAATACGTTTCAGGGAGCCAGGAGGCATTGCCTTCCTTTACTTGATCCCCAGCGTCTTGTCAGAGTACTCCGGCCTCAAACTCTATGCCCCCTGGGGTCTAGTCACCTCACGTCTATCTGATAAATATTATCATCAAATTTCCTGCCTCAACGAAACCACTCCATCTCCTCGATGAAGCGTGAAATACTGACTCAGGTAGTCGTTTCGTAATGAATTTTTAAAACAATTTTTGCGACATTTTCAAACGATTATGAGGCCTCAAAACGTATTTTACGTTGATGTGATTCGGATAAAAGAAAAATTAAGTAACACTCAGAAAACAGATTTCTAAAAGTTTCAATTTGTTAGAAAGAAAAGTAGAGAACGAGTAACACTGAATAGATTCAGAAATAGGCATCAAGAGAGTACGCATTATTGAAATCAGGGGGGCAAGCTAAAAATTTGTCAACAACTTTTGTAGTAATTTTACTGGCTGCATGTCAACGTTGTAAGCAGTATTTACCAGTTGAAGAGGGGATTTGAAGAAGAAAAATTTATTTCATTAATCCAGAGAGTAAAAAAAACCAATTTAGTTGTTCTTTGTGTCTAGAACATTCATATAAATTGTTTTTTTATTTTTGGAGGGGGTATGACACCTAAAACCTCCCCTTGGAAATGGCCCTGCTGGCCGCTTTTTCTCTCTATCCTTTTCTTTGATTACTTTTACTGGCCCAGCAGGGGTGAAAAATTCCCCTCCCTGCCCGCCTGCGTTCATTAGGGAAAAATGGTAAAAAACAGATGATGAATTTTATCCAGAGGAATTGATTAAAAGCGTGTTACCTGCGACTAATTTACAATAATGGCTAGAAAAAAGACGTAGACCTCGAGGGAAATTTTCAAAAAAAGATTTCTTATTTGATAATGAATTATGATAGGCACTTACTCATAGAAGTGAGTAATGTAAGCATATTATAATAACTAAGCGATAACTTGTAGTGTTGAATAGAGGGGAACACAGGCTTCCTGTTTCTATAGCTACTGGAAACTAACAAATGGTTTCAACTCAAAGTGGCAACCGGTTCCTTTCGCCAGTATTGGCTAGATATACATTACGTAAGTATATGAACGCTTTTCCAAGTGTACCACATATAGAGGTGAAACAAGAAACGATGCACAGAGTGAATGTGGCGAGGAAAAGGGTGAATAAACAACAAAGTTTTTCGTTAATTACTATAATTTGAAACGGCGCGCTTAATTATTGGATTCGCTTTATCGGGAGTAACACTACCCACGACGAGCGGCTCCGCCTCTTCGACGCATTAACGATTAAAAGGTAAACATTTCGCCGGCGAATCATTAATTAATTTGTTAATCCGTCGTAATTTCTGGGCACGTTTTCCTCACGAATGGACTCAGTAATTTACGAAACGCGTTCGTGCGATTAATCCATCATAATATTCTAGATGTGGATGCTATGTACCTAGCCTAGCTATAGCTAGCTAGCTGGCTATATGTATGCTAAAAGCGTGCATACACCACACAGTAAAATGCACCCCTCTCTTCCTCTTCAATACCGATTTTGGGCAATCAAATCGCGTACACCAACGAGTGACGAAATTCACGCAAACATAAATCCAGTCATAGGAGTAGAGGCGTAAGAAGTAGAGGGTTAAAGCGCATTATTAATTTTGGCCAAGACTAAAACAGAATAAGAGATGAATGACAAGAATTACCAAAAAAAAAAAAATTACTGTCTTTTAAGGGTTCAAAGGTAATATTTTTCTGGTGAGAAAAGTTATAGCAAAATGGTGGCCTGTCTATTGTTAATTACTTCGCACAGAGTGACCTAACTTCTATACAGTAGGCTACGCAGAAGTGACTTAGATAAGATTTCTGTAAAGAAACAGAGGGTAGGACAGTTTGAAGTTTTGAAAGTGAGGAGAGAGAGAAAAAAAATGCTTTTTTCAACTTACAATAAATATTTTTAACAGTCTTTTCTTTTTGATTAACTGTAAAAAATACAAAATCTGATATCTACTATATCAAAAACCCTGTTTAACTGAATACTTGATAGTGAAGAAACGACCAAAAATCCAAAATTCTGGCATATAGGCTACACGACTTTTGTTGTTCATTGCAATATAAAGTTAAAGTTGATCAAAAAAATACACGCATATCTCTCCGTTGTCGTTCAAAAATTTTTCCATCCAAGAGGCATAAGGTTGGTGGGGCTCCACCTCATATCTATAAAATCACAATTATATTCCTCAGTGTTCAAACAGTTTAATATCCGATCTAATCCACACAGACGTAAATTTTTTGCATTTTTTTGTTTGCATATCGTATTGGTGGTCAAGCCTATCAGCGAAGAAAAATACTATAAACGACATAATTCACAAAATTTTAACAATTTTAAAAAAACACAATTAAAACTAAGACAATGACAACCTGCAAACATACCGGTAGACTAAGCCTGATCGTTGATTCGTACAACTATAATTTTTCCTGTATTTTACTTTACTCGAGTTCCTACTTCCCTTTTAAAAGTAAGAGACAAACCACCCAGCAACAAGTCCTTGAAACATCGATCATTCAAGACTGATCAGCGAGATGTTTACATTCAAACAAATACTAACTTAAATTTTACTCTTTACATCCCTCAAATTTTACCTTTCATCACAAATGGAGTAGAACTTCAAACTGCTCTTATATTCGTGTTTCTCGAGAACAAGAATTAACATTCGTCTTCTGCTATTCATAAAATCTCGTTCGCTTGGATTTGTGGTTTTTCTCTTTAACGTTTATTTGAAATTAGAATTTGAGAAGAAAAACGAACATTGGAGCCTTAGGGTACAGACACTACAGACTACGATACGAATGTGCACTGTAAAGTGTAATTTGTTATTTTGGTGCGTGATTAAATGTTGTATAGGGGTTTCCATTGTTCGACGTAAAGCTTACCGTGGCTTATGAAATCGATACGGCGCGAAAACAAGATCTGACAGAAACTTCATACGTTTTCAATACGAAAAAAATAAAATAATGTTCTTTTTCGTTTTTCGTTGGTTTTTACCCAGTTTTCTTGCAAACAATGTATTAAAATTGACCTCACAAAAGGGTTAGGGGTAGAGATGATGAAAATTATCCGTGTCATGAGAAAAGAAAACGATTGGTACCATTTTCCCATTTTGAACTAATTTGTGTGTGTGTGTGTGTGTGTATGTGTGTGTGTGTTTGTATGTGTGTCGCGTTGCCCAACCGCACCCCTAATCCTTTTAATTACTATAATTAACATTCATCCTCATAAATTGAAAATCACGACAACCATTTTCACAAGTAAATTTAACGAAAATCAAATTTCTCGAATATATTTCACGACATCTATTTTCACAAATAAATGAATAAATAAAAAATAAAAAATAAAACAACAGCGCAGCAGTACTTCGCAAGAAAACACAAATGCCAATTTACGTCTATAATTTAATAAATAATCCTGAATTCCAAATGCGTGAAAAAATTGCTAAAAATTATAGATAATTATCGATATCTAAGAAACATATCGATCTATCGAAATTTCATTACAGATTTGAGTAGAGTAAGTAAAATAATCTCTTGCACAGAAAATACGGAAAGATGTCTCAAATAACACTGGCGACTTGTCTCCAAAATTTTTTTTTGTTTTACATTTTTTTGGGAAAATACTGAGTAACAACTACATGTAGTAAAAATTTCAGCCTTACCACTTTTGTAATTTCCTCAAAATAGTCAAAATTTCAGAAAAACAAATTTTCCAGCATTTTTCTTTTCTCAAATTTTCTTGGAAAAGACTGAATTAATAAGTATCAAACATGTATCAGACTTGCACGTACATAAGAACGATGTATCGTAAAAATTTCAGTCTGATGCCAATTGTAGTTTCTTCAAAATGTTACAAAAACCACTTTTCCAGACATTTTTTGTTCTCCAGTCTTCTCGGAAACTACCAAACTAGCAGATACTACATTTCTATCAAACCTGGTCCCATATAGGGACTACCTTTCATAAAAATTTCAGCCTTATCCCTTTTGTATTTTTTTCAAAAGTTTGAACATACATTTTGGGCGATACATATATAATTGTACATTAAACAAAATTAGGTGAAAATGAAAAAAGTACTAACAATAGTTTTTTTTTTTCTCAGGAAAGGGATAACTTTCATCATCATCCCTAACCTTTTTTGTGAGGTCAATTTTAATACCCCGTTTGTAAGCAAGCGGGATAAAAATTATATAACTCAACTATCATCCACTAATAACAAATTATAGTTCTTCGAGAGACTTGTTGTCCAGAAAGTTAATTCGTAAAAGTGGGTATCGTGAAATGGTAGGTATTCGGGAAATTTGATTTTCTGAAATGGTGTTCCCGATTTTTGATTGTGAAGATGGGTGGTTACCGCAACGACCGATGTCTTCTCTTAGAATTTTTTTCTCAATGTGTATATCAAAAGCTAGTAGAGTTATTGATGCGTGTTCTGTTAAGAGGGACTTATATTATCAATATATAGGTCTAATAGTCTGATCAAATTTTGATTTTTTTTTCTCCAAACAAAATTTTATAAGTATGTAGGCTACTTAAAAATCCTGGAAAGGTGAAAGGTAAAATTGGTGACTACAAACTACAACTGTGGAATTTAATTCAATTTTTTCCTGAATAAATGTTCAATTAAAATAACTACTTGCGCTGTAAATACGAAAAAGATACATCAAACAACACAGATGACCTGATTTATTCCATAAATTTTTTTTTTTGTTTTCCATATTTTTTTTAAACTACTGAACTGACAAACCAAACTTCTGTCAGTTTGGTTATGCAAGGACTAACTTTCGAGAAAATTTTCTTAAAATCGTGAATACATACGTTTGTCTTGCAAATTTTTCTTCTCCAGTTTTCTTGAAAACAAAATTTTCTCTAAATTTTTCTTTTTAGGCCGTCTCAAAAACATTTTAGTTTCAACCTGATCTTTTCTGTTATTTTATCAAATTTCAGGAATTTTTCGTTTTCCAATTTTCTCCAACACTACAGAACCAATAGGCGCTAAACTTAACTAAGGATAATATACTCGTATGAAGAATGATGACGGCGTACAAAATTGTTCTCCCCGCTATAGGTCCAAATGAAAGGGAGAAGTGCAAATCAAAACCATTCCATATAATAATAAAAACGAAAAAAGAACTCGCAAGTAAAAACTACATTATTTTGAAAATAGATCAAAACTTAATGAGGCAACTTCCTCTCCATGTTCCCTGCGTTTATATTCAAATCCCAATAATCTATATCCGCAGACAGACTGAAACGTATACAGATTCAACTTAAGCAAAACTAAAAAATCTCACACATTCCCAGTACACCACTACTCTTGCCTTCACATTAGCCTGTTGTGTCAAAGACAAACATTTCTATTTGAAAATAATTAAAGTACAGGTAGAGCTAGAATGTTTGATATAAAATTTGTCTCCAACGTTTACGATTTAACGGAGTTAATATGCAAATTAAGCTCATGAAAATAAAACATTATTCGTGAAGGGACCTCTCTGATTCGGTGTTTTCTTTGTCACGGCAGGTTTTTCTTGTAATATCCAGACTATCCGGTCACCTACTCTTTTAGGTAGGTATAACTATTTTAACCTTCAATTGTATAGAATTTCATAGGACGGTGCTCTCTCTGTTTCTGTCTTTGTCTCCAGCTGAAACGCCGCACAAATTGGAAACAAAATTAATGAATCGGTTGATGGAAACGCAATTCGTAGAGGCTACCTAAATTGTAATGGTACACAGTACCTATTTTCTTCATCCGACAATGACGTAAACTGGATTCCGACGCGTTTTGTCAGACCGCAAGTAAATTAAAATTGTCAGTTAAAGTCGTTTAATCGCTTGACGAGCTATATTTAGCGGAAAATTCAAAAAATTACGCAACTGTATCATTCGCGTAAATTTTAATCAAGAAAACAACGACCCTAGAATTTGGGAGAGTAAAAAAAAAAAAAATTGGAGGAAAGCGCAAAATAAAAAATAACCATAGTTTATGCAAGTGAATAACTTTGTAAGATGCGAAAGTAACACAATGCTTCCTTTCTTCCTTTTTCCCTCTTCTTCTCCTAATGTCCTTCATAAGGAAACAATTTGCATTTTTCTTTTTCGTTGGACAAGAAACCGAGGAGAAAATACGGTATAAGGATAACATATAAACGTGGTTTAGCTGAAGGGAAAATAAAGAGAGAAAAAGTAAAAATAGCGTGAATACGAAAATCAAGATAAAAGAGTAGAGGCTAGAAATCAAACGAATAAAGCAGCACAGCAACTGGTAAATATGACATACTAACGCGGGCTTTATATGAATAATAAAAACTAATGGGTAACACGCAACACGATCATTTTTGTGTCTGGATTTGAAAACGAATCTATTGTTTTCATTGTCTGACCGAGAAAAAAATAAATAAAGAATATAGGGAAAAAAAACAATAACTTTGAAAATTTATAGTAAGTAATACATTATTTTATAAAATCTACAACTCCCTTCAGAGAATGGCAACACACAGAAGTCGCTAACCTATCGGAGAGTGGTTTTCCTGCACAAAAAACTGATGGACCAGTCGAACCAACAACTATGAAAGACAAAATATAAACTAAAAAATCCTTTCCAACGTAGGAAATAATAGCAAACCATAAAACACTAATATTTTCCAAGTGAAAACACTTCTGAGCAAAAAGTTTGACCAAGTCTCTGTATAAGACGTGATATTTCCTCCTAAATCCGACAAAATTCAAGAGATAAAAATAAAAACTAGAATATTATAGTACAGATTCGAACCTCAAAATTTAGAATGAATTTTATTGTTACTTAAGGACACGAAAAAACAGGTTTCGTGATAATTTGACAAACAGGTTTTCAAAAAAAAAAATCATGAAAAAGTTTAAAAATCCTAGCGTAGCAAGCACTGCTGGAAAATCAGGTTAAAATTCTAGCACAGCAAGTTCTTCTAGAACTAGATAGGCAAGTTCTCAGGTCACGAAAATTTTAAAATTCTACAGAAAAAAGTTCTGTTAGAAAAGTTTAGTTAGGTTTTTTGAAAACCAATCTCTGTCTCGTTAATAAGAAATTTCCTCTAAAATGGCACAAAAATGAACCTTGGAGACGAACCTTATGTTTGATTGACTTGGAATTTTATAGAACTCATTTCTGACATAAACTCCACCTACATACCAATTTCAGCCCTCTCTACAGAAAATTATAGCTACTAATGGTACTGTGTAAACAAGAAGTTAACATACAAATTTAGTTATTGTAAGTATAATATGCAGGTATTTGAAATAATCGAGTTATTGATGTTGTGGCGGCCGCCACACTATGTCGGCGCATATCAGTATCAATACTCCCTCAAACACCGTCACCCGGCACTGTGGCTGAGTGAGTACGGTGCTGCCTTTGTGACGGTGAACGAGGGAGGTTTTAGGTGTTTGGCCGGTACGGGTTCGAATCCCCGTGCCGCCTGAACACCTAAAGTGGTGACCTCGACGTGATCCTGGAGATGGAATATTCACGCCATCTCTCGGACACTTGTCAAACTGCCGACTGGTAATTGTGGTGCGTCAGACCACCTTTTCTGTGCGTGACAGCGCTGGTGGGCGTATGCCACAGAGCGGTGATGGAGGCTGGGGCATCACCATGTTCCAGTGTACGCCCCTACCTAGGCGCCTCCGTATGGGAATGCGTATTATGCTCCGCTATACTGGGGGGGAGTGGTGTGGCAACCGCCACACTACGTCGGCGCATATCAGTATCAATACTCCCTCGAACACCGTCACCCGGCACCGTGGCCGAGTGAGTACGGTGCTGCCTTTTGTGACGGTGAACGAAGGAGGTTTTAGGTGTTTGGCCAGTACGGGTTCGAATCCCCGTGCCGCCTGAACACCTAAAGATGTCATTTTCATTTTACCTGAAACAAAAGATCTCTTTCGCGCATCAACCGCGGTAAATGTGTATTTTTCAAAAGTGTCAAATTTTGTAATGGCAGCCATTCAAAAACAAGTTGACCAATTTGGCTCAAATTCAATACTAAATCAGTGCCTAATATTCTCCAACTGACATAAAATTTTCAAGCCAAAATTTTCAAATTTACGGGAGTTATCGTGATGACAACATGATAGATTTGCAACACTTTGAGAACCTCTTTCTTCGAAACTAGCAGATGAATCTCAAAAATTTTAACACTAATATGTAGCCTATGAAAGCTTTTAATATATCCCAAGTTTCATTGCTATATGTCAAACGGCGGAGGCTCCACAGATTTCCAAAAACAGTGAAAATGAGCAAAAAGTAGAAATATATATTTGAGTGCGACCTATATATTCGTGATCTACGACTCAGGATCGACGCTTTTCGACAGGTCCCACCTTTGCACTGAATGCAATAGTTGTATTTTCCAAATGGAAAATACTCCAAAACTATCCAAGTCCCAGCTCAAACTTCACCAACGGAATTGGTTTAAATTTGGTTTTTTTTTGGTTTTTTTTTAACCAGCTGATAAGGTTTTAAGTACTTAGCAGAAAATAAGAGTTAGATACAAGCAGTCAAAAAATATGAAAAAACTTTAGAAAAAATTTTCGAACTAAAACCCTACTAGTTTAGAGTGGAATTTTTCGTCTCTTTTGAAACTAGTGAAAAATATGGAAAAAGAAAAACAAGAAAAAGTAGGGGTAAAATTCAAAATACTTGAAATGATTTCTTTTTTATGATTTCTCGTAACAAAGTTTAATTTTTTCATATTTCTCCTCTTTTTTTCTTTTTTTTTTATTTCTTTGTAACTCCGGAATACTAATAAAATATGATAAAAAATTTCGCTTTCTTTCGAAGGCCATGATCACCTTTTTATTTCTATTGCTCCTGTATGTCTTTTTTTTCCCATCCTTTTCCATCCACTTAATCAAATTTCGTCTTTAAGATGAACTAAATGAAAGATGAAATGTCATTTGTAATGAGTTAAAAATTTTTGTTCTCGAGTACCTAATGAATACTCTTAAGATGAATGAAGACAGGCAGAAAAAAAAGTATTTTCACACTTCACTCACGAAGCAGAAAACTATGCAAAATTTACAAAAATTGATCACTTCAACGAAAAAGTAAAAACAAATTTTTTTATGCTAACATATAAAAAGTTTACAACTCTCAAGACAATGAAAATTAGGGATAGACTATTGGTATAAATATTGAGCCAAAAAAAAAAAAGTAAATTTTAATTTTTTTTTTCTTTTTATTTTCTGTTAGTTTACTATTTTTACATTTTTCTCTTATACGGTAGTTCTAATAAAAATGTAACTTCAAAAACTTTCATTAGGAAGTGAAATATAGGCGTTACTCAATCAAAATGTTGGAAAATTCGTAATAATTTAAATTAAAGTTTAAATGTCAACATTATTGTTTAGTTTCAGAATTTTCTGTACCGTTGAGCTGAAATTTAGGTAAAACATCGACATATCTTAGCGAAATATTCTGTGAAACTTTGGCTAAACACTTTCATTTGGTTTTCGAGGTATCGCTAAAATTCTGTTCAATTAATTAATTTGCATATGATTTTAATCCCGTAGATAAGATTTATATTTAAACTTCTTATTGTAAACTGTCACGAAATAATATTTTTAATTTCCATCCGTAGATAGTTTATTCATATATGTCACTTCCCAATGTTGATCGTTCTGTTTACTTTATCAGTACTAGCTGTCCGTGGTGTTAGCTTTGTTTGAAAGATGTTGAGGACCTTTGACCTTAAGCCTGAACTAAGTGTTCACTGACATATTACACAAAAAAATCTGAAAATATAAAATTTTCCCCTTTTTGGGTCCAGTGAGGGTCGAAAAATAGGTCTAATGATAAAATTAACGTCAAATTCGAATTCAGCCCTCAAAAAACAATGAGGTATTTCTCAATAAAATCTGAAAATAGAAATTCTCTATTTTTTATGCTCAATGGGGTCTAAGAATAAATCCAATGATAAAATTAACATCAAATTCGAATTCAGCTCCTCAAAAAACATGTCCGATAATATATTGCTCAATAAAATCTGAAAATAAAAAATTCTCCCCTTTTTGGGCACAATGGAGGCCGAAGAATGGGTCTAATGATAAAATTAACGTCAAATTCGAATTCAGCGCCTCAAAAAAAAATGATTCTCCCTTTTTTGATCGCCGCATGGGAGTTAATGAATCGGTTAAATGATAAAATGAGCATCAAACTGAATTCAGTGCCTCAAAAACATGTCCAGTGATGTAAATATAAGAATCGGGAAAGGCCAATAATTGCAGCTCTAATAAGTTTGCGTAATTTTTTTTTTTCTGTTTACTTCATACACATGCAACGCTATTAATCTAGCCTTCATTGATTTTCCTTCATAAATAAGTTTTCCGAAGTGATAAAATGATAAAATCAAGCCTAGAACCTTCCGAGGTAAATGAAAAATGCACATATAAAAATTTATCAACATCGATTAGGTAGATTCTGAGATTACCTTTAATATACACTTTTCCAAATTTTCCTCTTTATACATTAATATAGATATAGATATACGCAGTCATCTTTCCACATTCAACAGAGATAGAAAGTTCGTAATTTATTCTCCGAAGATGAGATAAACGGTTTCAGTTTATATCTACGTGATGGTACAGCCGACATCGAATGTTGACCATTTCAGTCCATTTACGCCACAGGATATTTTTTATTTTTTCTCTCTCGCTTTTTAGAGGGAGGATTGCCTTCACTGTAGTGCATGCATCATAGACTGACTTTTATACTGTACATTCAGCTTTAATACACAATACATTTATTTCTCGAATACTCGGATTACGGAAGGGTGTTTTTTTATGCAGAAGAAACGCTTATGGTGTGTAACAGACGAACATTTGTGTCAGTTCGCAAATGAAAAGTCTTCCATTAGTTTAAGTTTTCAAGTCATTCGTTTCAAATTTCGGGGTGGTGTTTTCGCAAAATTTCTTCCGCACACCCTCTGAGTCATATAAGTATTCGAATGTAGACGTGTTTTTACAGAGTCGATTTAACCGTGCTGCGCTTCAAGGACAAATCCATTTCTCAAAAACAAAAAAGTATTTTTTTCCTCCCTTTATTCTCATCGCTATAATAATGTCAACTGAAATCGCGAGTGTCTGCTAAAATTGATTGGCGCCTTGCCGCTTGAAATGTAGCAACTTAGTACACACTATTGCACGTCGAGAGGACATAAGATTTGTGGAAAATGTTCGTGAAGTAATTGCTCGTATTTTATGAATGAAAAGTCGGAGATTCTTATATCAAATCGAATGATCTTGTCACTGATGTAAAAATATTCTCTCTATAAAATGCAACAATAGTAATATACCCCCATTCTGTCTCAGAATCTACGAAAGAAACAACCTTCCCATTTACAAAATGTTGCCGAATTTTTAACCTAAATTGAAGCAAATATCGAGTAAGTACTTCAATAAATTAATTTTGAAAAAAATAATCAAACAGTTGTTTTATTTCTGTTGGTTCTTTTTGTATTCCGGAATTTTTCACTAGGAGGAGAGATTTTCCTAATTTCTCCCTCTTGGGGATCGGCCACAACAAAATATTCACTCTACAGAGAACAATTCCGCATAAAAATTTCAATAAAAAAAAGTTCAGCAAAATCGATGACTAGCTTAAGAAGTTATGCTGAAGCAAACATTAAAAAAAATATATATATGTAACGGCCAAAAGAGGTGGTAATGTACCTAATTAGAACCACTTTCGGTATTACACCATACACGAAATATCACGTACTTTAAAAGCAGTAACACTTCTAAAATAAATTCAAGTTTATTATCCACAGACTATCGTGGACCTTAACATTAGTTAGAGACTTAATAATATTTAAAACACATGAGTGAGTTTACACATTTAATAAAATAATAATTTGTACATCACAGTACATAAATATACGTTAATATTTATACATATACAATCACAATTCAACAAGCAAGACTATCTGTTCACTAGAGACTTCTACAAGAGAGGTTCCAGGTACTTAGAAGTAGCTGTCGAGGAACTGTGTCTTATTCCACTGACTCGGGGAATTATATACTCGTTCAGGGTATGAAAACGTATGTGTCGGATAGGTAAAGTGAGGTAGGGTGTTGTTATTATAGGGTTGTGCTGACTCGTCGAGTACTCGAGGGACAGGTACAATTAGGTCATGAATATACAGAAAGTATATCTATATTCATAAAATCAAATACGGGTAATTTAGTGGTTGTTTATAAAGAGTTATAGGATATTTATTGTTGATAAATATCTACGTTTTTGGTATTCGAAAATGTGTGGACAAATATGTTCGTCATTTCTAAAAATAGACGAAAATATACGTTACAATATATACTGATCGAATTGATAACCTCCTCCATTTTTGAATTTGGGTAAAAACTGAAATAAACTGACTTACTTAAGTTACTCAAGAAACCTCCGTATGACAAATGGCTCATCATTGGAATTGGAAGAATTAGGCTTACAAAACAGCTTAGATATAAAACTACTTTCATGAAAATGAAAGTGGTACAACTTGTAAACGAGGTAAGGTGCAAAATATTTCATTCAAAAAGAAAGATGCAGTGTAAGAAATTCAAATAATGACAAAAACTCGGGTATGTCACTTGACTATCTTCAAATTTCAATATCGAAGGCGTTGCCTCTCTCCAAAGGTGAGTACCACCTACCTTTAATTTTTGCCTTTAACGTTTCGGTACCTCCATATCAATTTAGAATAAATTCCAATCAACAAGAAATAGTGCAAAAAAAAAAGTATGTTATCCAGAAATTTCTTATGAACATTTTATAGCTAATACTATAGCTCTTTTACTTGCACATTCATGTCTGTACTTGTCATATATTCCTGTAACCTTCAATATCCCCCTGAATTTGCTGACACATTATTTATCAGATAAAATGTACCTAATTCCTCAGAGAATCTTCTCAAATCTTCTGAAGGAACTATATAGTCCAGATTACATAATTAGTAGGAGGATAATCAATCATCTCATTAGTTAATTATGACATCATCCTACTCTGATCATCTCACACCCCTGTTTTGTCATCTAATGTATTCATCCACTCGCAATTTTGTCGTTGATCTAATTTTTGTAAATGAAATGTGAAATCACTTCATGAAGAACCTTAGAATGGTCATCTTCTTTATTAATAACCATCACTGGTGACTACTTTAGTTACTTAGTCTCTTGTAACCATTAACTGTTAAGAGGCTCAATAAGCGAGTCTGCAACTGTTAGTATACTCTGTACTTGTTACAATTATTTGTTATTGGAGTTATTAAATGTTGATTGGAACTTAGTTTAATTGTTTTGAGTTTATCAATCAATCATAGCAAAGTTGCCATCACAGTACAACTCTACAAAAAGAGCCCGAAGTTCTGCATTTCTTTCCAAATAGAACAGACTGATTTTGTTGAACATTATAATTCATTCATTATTTTACACATGGAGGCTGATAATCCCCTTTGTTCATAACAAAGGCAGAATTGAATTTTCACTATCCTAGGTACCATACCTTCCTTTGCCTTTTCCTTCCCTAAATAACAGGTGACTAATACGTTAAAAAAATACATAATAAAAGAAAAAGGTCACACGTCCTCAGAAAGCTCCTCTTGACACAATTTTTTTTCTCTTTGCTGACTTTGTGTTTGAGATAAATGATAATTTTTGCGGTGGAACACATGGTGCGACACAATAAATACGAATTATTTTTCCCATCAAATCGAGAGATTACAGAAATGGCATTCGTAGAGTATTTCAAATAAACGCCATACCATCTAGGCGAAAGAATTTTGAAATATACAAATGTATTCAACATGAAGAACACGTTTTCAAAATATTGCCTCTTTCTTGTTATTATTTTGTATTACCGTTCTCTTTTATTTCGCTGCTTTAAGTTAGTTTAGGAACGAAAAATTTTGTGTTCTATTCGTATTCGTCAACATTCTAAAATTTAAATTCAAAAAGTCTGCGTCTCAATTCGTTTCTCACGATTCCGATTCGTTTTCTATATGTTGTATGTTCGCCTCTTTTAAATGTGCCAGTAATAATTCGCATGTAAGGAAACGTAGAGAAATGATACGAAAAGATAGCAAATTTTCTATACTATAGCTGCGATGATATAGGAAACAGAAACGGAGAAAACCCGTTTTTCCAGCTGAATACACTTTATATAAGGTTTGAGAGTGGATGAAGTGAAGAATTTCAGTTTCGTATCCAATATTTTAGTATATTAATGCAGAAATTGTAAAAAGGAAAATCATACCCAGCTATTTTTCGAGCTACAGATTGTTTCGTCGAGGCATTTATATCGCAAATACGTTGTTGAAATTTCGACGAATTATTCTTCAAAATATGGATGAAAATAAGAAGCACCATGGATTCCAAGATACTGCAATACATATTTAAACTCTCAAAAACGTATATGCTTGATGCAAGCAGTTTTTTAATCGATACTGATTGAGTCAAGTACCTACCTAAGAAAAATAGCCTCTACTGACTACCGTAAATTGTGAACATGACTTCGATGAAATTTCGTGTAAATCAAATCTCAGATAGGTATATATATATATATATGGCTTCTCCAGTTAAGACAACTATTTATTTATTTTTTTGGATTAATGTGTCTGCCTTTGCTCTGAAACTAGTATTAAGGACAATCATAGCGAGCTCAACGGTATATACAAATAGCTCAATATAGAGCCGTGATTATGATGAGTGAAACTAATGACAGGTAACTGAGCTCAAGATCTCATAATTTTTGAATTTGAGGTAAGTACGTCTAACCAAGCCGAAACCGTAGTGGAAATTCACTATTTCCGAAAAAAATAAAACAAATATTTTAGTACAACTATGATTGCAACTTTATGACAATTTTCAAATTTCAGTCTTTCTTAATTTTTCGAGGTTTTATTGCGTCCAAACATATGATCACGATTTTCACCAATTTTTATCAATTTACGATGGTATTTCGAATTTTAATTTTCTGACGCAATACAGGGTGACAGGGGAGGAAGGCCGTAGGCCCGTAGAAACTCAAAATTTTGAAGGTGCTAAATTTAGAAATTTTCCAACTGACGACAAAAACTTCCAACTCAATCATAAAACAAAAATCATAAAGATATGACAATGTTTTGCAGAATGTTTTTGTAACTACACATTACAAGCTACACGTACCGTAATTCGATTATAGTTACAACTAAGAACTACAAATGTAATTGGTAGCTGTTGATCCACAACCACTTTGTTTCTAATAATGTAGCTGTAATTAAATTCAAAACTGCAACTTTACTGTTAGTTAAAAACAGTAGTTACAAGAACAACTACTAACTAGTAGCTGTAGTTGTAGTTGACCCAAATTCAATTAGTAGTTGGTAATTCTCAACTAATTTTTACCAACTGCATACGGAGGAGGTTGTATGTTCGCTATCTATATCTATCTCCGGAACTAACGAAATTTCATTCGCTTAGAACAAGTGTCTTACTTTACAGATTTTAATGTAAGTAGGCTTAAAATGTTCCTGACCATCCGAAGAATATCCTAAGGTTTTTATATTTGAAAAATTAAAAAACTAGAAGGGTGTAATTGAGGAAAACGAGAATTCAAAGATTGAAAAAATTGTTGTCATAAATTTTGGCATATACACCAATAAGAGCTACTCATTCGGATTAACGCAGTCGGTTTTTTTTTTTTTTTAATAAACTTTATTTTTAACTAATATAGTTGAAACTGCAATAATTTATAACAGCTTATATAGTATTTGAAGAAAGAAAAAACTTTAATTACGATCCTAAGTCGGGAAAGACTAAATAATGGTGTAGAAAATCTGTTTTAGAGAAAGTAACGTAAGTACCTGTATGTTTTATTTGATAATATTTTGAAAAAAGTTGTGTTTGTATGCTATTCTTGTCACAAATAATTCTAATTTGTATGCCAAAAATATACTTAAAAGTTCATTTTTATGATACCTATAGGCAAAGTATTTCTTATGTAAGTAATATTCTAGAGTATCAGAAGAAATACTTGAGTGGTTTTTTTAAGTCACAAGTAGTTCTCATGTATCGGTCTTGCATTCGGCCCTTAATTTTAAATTCTTCAAGAATAATTAGTAACCGCAATTACCATCACAAGCGACTACTTTTTTTTTAAACTGCAGTCGTGGTTTTTCAATAACTTTTCTTCCACTACAAGTTTTAGTTGTGAATTCTAATTACAACTACTTTAATAAAAAAAATTACCAAGAAGTAGAACAATGAACAACTACCGACTACATTTTGTAATAATTGTTAGCAGAACTTAACTATAGTAGTTGGTATTTAAAAATGTAGTACTGTACTGTTATAGTTAACTACTGTCCAACATTGGATGAACAACATATTAGTTCTTCTGCAACTTATTTCAATTTTATTCAATTTTATTTTTCTTGTCAAAACCACTGCAAAATTATAAATTTTCCAATTTTTCGGCCGATTTCAAATTATTGGGGGGCAAGCTTTCCCCATGTCCCCATAGCTACAGCCCTGCAAATGAGAAGTTGAGAATACTCAGAAGGGTTACAAAGTTCATAAAATACAAAGTATCTATGAGTATGTGTATTTTTATGAAAAATTAGCTTCGTAGCCTTTTCAATTTCGAAAATATAATCAATTTTCGCCAGAGCACTTTTTTGTCCATCTCGTCGGACGTTATCCATACATATAATTATGGAAAACTTTTTTGCTGCACATTTTTCCTCAATTCGTTCCTCAAAATTTCAAGTTAGGCAACATGTGAATACTATCCTTATGCTCTTCATACCCGATTACATCTAGGTAAATCTCAAGTATCTTCAACCTTTCGCCAGATACCCTGTATAGGCGATAAGTGAATAAAATATTTTCAAGAATTCAATAGTAAGATTTTAATACGTCAACATGTTTCTTTCGAATATGGATATCCTCGATAAGAGTATTATTAAAGTAATTTATTATCAAATTGGTAACACTATGGAAATCTACTAAAATACCAATTCTCCAGAGTCACGGTCCATAACCAGGCAGGTACCACTTCATCCCTTAACCTACAATCTCTATTCATGGAAATATTATTCTGAGGCTACAATCCATCACACAACATCTCTATTTCGTCTCATCGTCCTTTATACAGGTAAAATTAATTATTATTTTGTTTACAACATCGTCCGGTATTTTTAACACCAAACAATGGCAAAATTCGTAGAGTAAAAAATAAAAAAAAAAAGTTTGCTTCACTGTGCCATCGGCATTTGCAGCGAGCCTCGCCATATTTCCCTTTAATATTTATTCCATGTTCGATCGTCAGTTTCAAACCTCGTTAATCTTTCGGTTCTCCACGTTTTTTTCACCTTCTATTCTTTCGATCTGATTCTAGCTTTTTTCGTACTCTATAGAAAAAAAAAAAAAATTACAGTTATACTTTTTCAATAATGATAAACACTTGTCCGATGGTCGTCCAAGTAGCAGAAAGCTAACGATCACCAGCTGGAAAAGATAACTACAAACGAAGACAAGGCGATACCAAGTCAAGTTTTTCTCTACACTTTATCCAAGAATGTATGCTGTATCTAGTTTGTTTTTGTTTTTTTCTCTCCTTTTTGTATCTCTCGTAACCATCACTACTTACTACGTTCTCTCTCCTCCGTCTCCGTCTTTCGGTATTCATTCTTCAAGTATGGTTATAAATTTCAAAAGGAGACTTCTACCGTCTGAAGGGACATCGCGAGACTGACTTTTGTCTGCATCATTAAATCAGTTTAAACTGATGCTGTATTAAAGTGAGCTTGACACGATTTTCATAGGTGCTATATACAATATTAGAAACTTTGATTCGTTCTCCGTTCTAAATAAGTTCTCTCTTCCCTCCTTCTTTATTTATAATCAAACTCAGTATTTCTGGACATTCTTTCCTTATTTTTCTTTTTCCAATCCATAAAATCTATCATTTCCTACGAGTGTACTTAATTTTTTTAGTATATGTCGTTCCCCTAGGGTGTTATAAAACCATATAGTAGGCCTAGGTGGCTAATGCTTTGGGCTGAACATAACTTACTTTCAAATATATTCATAAAAACCGTACCTGACAGGACAAATTCACTAAAAATATTCAGCCCTTATTTATTCATGAGAGATTTTTCTAAATTCAGCATCCGTATATAAAGTGAAAAATAAAAATAATTAATAAAAATGAGCATAAGCAAGACCAAGACTGTGGAAGTGTTGGTTATCCACGCAGTAGCGGTTACTCGTAGAGAATTGTACGCGTCACAAGAAATGAATGTCAATTTCTGAAAACTATCACAAACACAAGCGATGAACAAAGTAAGTTCCAAAACGCATCTAAGAGGTATTCTTAAACATTAATTTCACCTCCACTATTTCACAGGCTTGTGCCATAAGCGCAATAACATCATCTTAAGTACATAAGCATCAAAAATTTTTTAAACAAATTAAGCCTTCAGTTGCAAATCAATAGTGGAATTTCATTTTTACATGTTTTTATAGGTAAAAATGTTTTTATGGCCACCCGTTTACTAGGTCCTTACGTGTGTCTGTGTCTGCGCGTCTAAATATTCATTTATTTTTTATTTTAATGAGTTGTGATAAACAGTTTTCTTACACTTCGTAAATACCTAGTCTTCGTCTTAGGCTAGTCGATGAAATTTGATCCAAATGGCCTTCACATAGAGTGTTCGGTATATTTCGATAGTAAATTTGTTGTTGCTCACAGTTTTTTCCACCACGAAAAAGTAAAAAAAAGACCACCACAAAAATTTTTAACGCAGTGTGTGGGCTTTTGGAAAGTCTTCCTTTAGTACAGAAAAAATGTAGAAGGGTGCAAGAAAGGAGACAATCCCAGAAGAAAACCAATCAACGTCTCTTCAAATCGTAAACCAAACTCGAAGTTGAAAAATCGTAAATCTTGAAGAAACAATAATAAAAATCACGCGTGTAATTTTTCAGATTTTGAACTCATTTTTCGAAATAAATTAATGCTCCATCTTTCTTAGTTCGATTTTTGTTATGAGTTTTTTTTAAAGCCTTAGAACAAAAAAACTTGTTTGCAATAGATGAAATAGTTGGTTGTTGCTGCGAGCATTCATTGTCAACGAATTACTATTACAAAATTTAAAGATTTTGGTACGAGTATTACGATTATTTTATTTTATTATTTTTTTTTTATACTTTGCACCAATTTTCCTTGCGTAGGAAGACTCATACAACATATTTATTGACTTCTGCCCATGAGCGTTTCATGTTTCACTATATTTTTTTTTCAATATGCATCTATAGGCGTATGCTTGTACCCTGAGTATATATTCGACTAGGTATATGAAGGTATATTGCATTTCCATTCTTCAACAGCTGTACTTGAAATTATTTGATTTAACTAATGGGAAACGATTCTAAGGGCAACAAGTTTTGAAAAAAAATATCTTCTAAAAATGGGTGCACTGTTAGGAGGTTAAGAAAATCTAAGGAGGGGTTGCAACTTGTAAGGAAAATACATCCCAAAATATTCATGCATTTTCAATACACATATTCTCATACAAATTAAATACCTATCTAAAGTAGATGTAGCTCTCAACTAGGAAACTTACATCTGGTTGTCATTCCACTTGTTGACCGTTACATTCTTTTCTTCACATTTTTATTCCTAGAAAAATTTTGATACTAAATTTAATTTTTACCTCGAACTTTTGCAAGCTCCGCAAGCTTAATTACGGCTGCAGTTTTGTCTGTTCTTTCTGTTCGCACTTTTGTATCCTCTCTTTTCTCTCCGAACTTTAATGTCTACTTTCTAATTCGTTTTACCGTCTTTAACTCACTGATAATATTAAAGCTCAATTTAGAATTCTTCCATTCGTTCAGTTGTTGTTCATACTCTGGGTATAAATATTTTTAGACATTTGTGAATCAAATTTTCTTCTTACGATTTTACTTCTGAAGCAGTTGTGCTTTGATGTTGGTGTTTACTCCAGTTTTAGTAAACAAAATTTATAACTTAATACTTGAAGTTTAATACAAGTTGTTTTAATAATTGTTCGTGAGTCTTTTTTACCAATGTGCTTTTATTTAAAGTGGTGCTTCATAAATTGTACCATAGTACTCTCTTCAGTCGCTACAGGAGTGTATATAAAAGAGAATCTCGATTCGAACATATTCGTCAGTTAAAACAACTTATTGATGTTCAGTGCAAGTGTACAAAGTTTACGACGATAATATTTCAGCGACGATAAAAATGCTAGAACATTTTATAAGCTCTTGAAAATGGCTATATTTTCTAATTGGTTTAGGAACAAAAAACGAAAATAAAAGGATGCCAAATACTCTTCGAATGACTTATCAGATAGTGGTAGTAAGTCTTAGGAACTTAATATAACCGAGTGAAATTTCAGTAAGTACCAAAATAGTTACATCTATGCAAAAACTAATATAAGTATGGTCATTGGTTCGCACTTAATCAATTATAAATAATTGAGATTTTTGTGACGCATATAAATTTTAATGTTCTAAGTAAGAGGATACAAATAGAGAAAATTAAAAACGATATACTGAAATGGGATAAAAAATAAAACTATAAGTGCAATATAAAAAATATGAAAAGACTTTGCAGAATTTTAATCATAAATTTTTTTTTTTTTTAATTAGAAAAGGGTAGAAGGTATAAACTCTCAAAACTATTCATCTACCTAACTTCGCGCATGAAAGAGCAATTCGCGTAGGTAAACTTTCGTCAAATTTGAAGGAATCTATTAAAACAAACGCAAAAATTTATAGATTCTAAATGCATAAATTTTACTGTACTGGCCAAAGATGATCGGTACTAGCTAAATCCATAATTTTTTTCAAACTAAATTTTGTAGACGGAGTCACTTGTGTCCCTTAGTTCGATGAACAGAAAGAAGATATTTTTAGGTTTCCACAACAAGAAAAATTAAATTTTCTAAAAAAGGGTAAGTACCAATAAAGACAGATAAAAACGAAACACAAAATCAGTAGAATTGTTTTAGTTTTAGGTGAAACTAAAAAACCCGAAATCTCTACAAAAAATCTCCGCCTTTCTCGGAAATTCCCAATGCCACGTGAAAATTACTAAATCATATCAAATAACTCATATCAGTTTACCACCTCGAATTTAAAACTTGATTTGACTTGTGAATAGCTGAGCCCTTTTGAACCACCGACTTAATCGTTCTAATTGGGAAAAAAAAAAGAACTTTAGTTTGCAAATAATTCTAACGATCTTTTACATTACGTTACCGCTAGACCTTATGAATAATTTCATGTAAGACAGGGTTCTCCCATATGTTAGGATGCATAATTCAACATTTAATAATTTGTTGCAGTACAAAATGTAATTTTTGAGCCCTAAGAGAGGCCTTAGTGATGAACCTGAGGGACTCCAAAATGGAAAATGCATAGGCTTTCAAATTCATGAGCATGAGCACACCCCTGATTCCATGGCTGAGTAATGAAACCACGAACATAATTTGATGAAATGACAAATCATAAACCAGTCACTCATACCGTACACCTCTCCAGAAAAATTACTAGGTACCTAACTACAAAATAAAGGAAATTCGTTCTCTAAGAAAAAAGAACAGAGTTAGGGGTCCAACGAGCACAGAAATTTTAATGGAAAAAACTCGATGCTTTTAATGTAAACTATGTGTGAGTAAAACACCTTCGATAAGGATTCTTGTATCAAATGGGCATCGACGTATAGCACGGAAACTTCAGTCAGTCATTTGAAAATAAGGGATAAACCAGTAACCAGCTAATGAATTGGAAAACACCGCCCCAGTAATCGACCATCCTTATTGAAGATGGGGATCCAGGAATTTCACAGATCTCACAACTTTCTGATGATGTACGTTTAAGAATCACCGTTTGTGTACTCGTAAGATCGAATGATATAACATTTTATTTTGAAGAATGAGAGGAATGATCTCGCATCAGCTTATTTATTCGTGGGTCGAACACTGGGTGTTTTTTATGCTTTCACCTTCCATGTGTTATTTTCGTGAATGCGCTTCCTTGATAAACTAACAGCATCGATCAAATTTTTATTTAATTTACCATAAACTCGTCAGAATTGTGAAAAACGGACACATTCACGTTTTAAAATGTACCACACTTTTTACATTAATTCAAACTAACTAAACCACTCACGTAAAACCTTAATTGTAGGTACCGTGCCTAGTACGTTCTTTTCATTACAAACGATTTTCACAACTAAACGAAAAATTATTCGAGTGTAATGATTCGTATACTGTTGGAATATTAAACAGGGGTCGTATGAGTGCCACATTTGCGCTTAAAAGTATAGACTTCCCAAAAATTTGAACATAAACATGGAACCATCCCTATACCATTATTTTTTTCTTCTATAGGTACTCAGCAAAAACAAACCTAATATATCATTTTTGACGTAAAGTACGTTTCTAGCTTCACTTTTGCGTGAAAATGATTCCAATTTGCCAAGAAAATTCATCACAAAATGACTTTCTCAATTCAGTGCCTTACATCGCACCATAAGTGAGTCGTCGAAAAGGCAGGGGACTTGGGAGTGCAGTTTCGACTCGGGGGAGAGAGGGGGATTTGAGAGTGAAATTCCTCGGATAGGTGCAAAAAGACCGAAGCCGAGAAGGCAGAGAACCGGGGGCTGAGTCATCTCAGTCCACTGGTGAATCGTTTGGCACCAAGTCTAGGCGGAGGTGCTTTCCGCACCTGAAAACGTATTCTACATCTTTAATTTCATTGAATATACGAGTATTAAACGGGCCTAGCAAGGCAGATTTTCCTTAGTTGGGAAAAGAAATCAGGAGGATGGAATCTGCCAGTGAAGAGCGAAATTTATTCTTTCATCGACACCGATGAAGACGTCAACTTGAAGTAAAAAAAAGAAGGCTGTTGAAAAAATCAATGGAAAAAACCTCAGCTTAAGAAATAAAAATCAGAAGGTAAAAATGAAACAATCGAACTGGGCAAAAATTAGAATGAACCAACACGAAAAAGAAATCGTTCATCATTCTTAACCGGGTAGGTGTACTAATCTTTACTGAACACTGAATACCAACAAATAACGAATATATTTTGCAGCAGTCCTCTCTTTCATACTCCCTCTTGTGTTCTCTAAGAAGCGGTATATGCCATATGAAAATATGTATCTTTAATATTGCCCAATTATTTCGAAATTTTCAACAAATGTACGTAATCTCAAAACAGTATAAAAAAATTAAAAACAATAAAAAAAAACAATCTTAGGACGAAATACGTACTTAATTGTACATCAATTTTTCGACAATTTTTATACGCTTTTATTCTACTAACTCAATTTGTTGAATTTCACCTGATGATCAACTTCAGCGCTGCTTTCACGTGTTGCGACACACGCACACATACACTTATATCCATTTTTATGGGTTGTTTTTTCAATTTTTGTTTGTTTCTATCTCGGAAAAAAAGTGAGAAATTTTATTTTCTCTTTCCCTGTTATTTTCTTCTTCAAAATTATAAAAGCGTACTTTCTAAAAACTCGTTTTTAACATAACTGTGAAATACCTTGTCGTGAGAGATATTCACACTAGAAGGTCTTCAACAGTATTTGCGTGTTCTGCCACTTCATACGATTAAGTATGGGAGAGCCAAATCCTCGGCGAACACTGGCGATTTTTGAGTTGGTTCTGAGAGTTTATATACAGGATTTGGTACACGCACACAGACACACATGCATACGTATGTGTACGTAATTATGTCATGCGTTACATCGTTTCTTGTCTCCGTTGAGGTGATAAGAAACGACGCAGTGCGTTTGGTACCGGGTTGTGACATTACCGAGATCGTTATTAGGTAATTGATCTCAGCCCATACAATGTATCTTACCTGTACGTACATACAGGTACGAACATACAAACGCACCAGTGTAAATTTGTTTAACGTCATAAAGACGATTATTGCCAGCCATTGGGCGGCGACTGTCGTCGAGGGGTGCAAGCCCCTTTTACCTCATACGAGTAATGTCCCCACAATAACTTACCTATTTATTAGTTTCCAATTCCGAATTTTTTTCCATCGTTTCTTTTATTATATTATTTTTGTTTCATTTCCCTTAACTATAAATTTAGGAACCACATAAATAAACCGAATATAAACAAAATTGTAAAAAGCCACGACCCATCTCTTCGTCTGTAGGTAGGAATCGAATTAGAACTCAATGAAATGAAAAACGTGTAAGTAATAGGTACCTATGGTACTTCTTAAACAAAATGATAACGAAACTGAATTTTTTGTAGAGATTTTACTTTTACCGGAACAGGATGTGGAAATGGAGACAAGATCTTGAGACCTTAAATTTTTGTAATCTTCATAGCTTCGTTTTACAAGAAACGTAAACAAATGTAGATTTTTAAAAAAAATAAAAAAATACCGCTAAAATGCGCTGAACAACTCGTAAAATTACGAGAGTGTGTTAAAAAGGAAAAATTGAGAAGGAAAAAAGCCAGGTCGAGATTTTATGTAGCGAAAATTAACCCAAAAAAAATTTCAGTCGCAAAAGGGGAACCAACCACGTTTGGCTGCCGTAAATTTAACCGAGATAATAACAAGCACATTTTTTGAAGGGAAAATGAATATTAGAACATAAGTTGGAATAAAATTTAATGCAGATATCGACTACGTGTCAAATTATCATTTCAGAGAGATTACTACGTTTTTTAATGCTCCTTAAATTAAAACTGAACAAAAAGTCACGAATTTTAATACGCGAAAAAATATTGTTTATCGCATGCGCAGCTTCGAGTTGACTTCCTTACACGGCTCGATCGCTTCCTGCTAGGCTCAATCACTTTCTTTCACGACTCGACAACATTCTCAGTTTTTTGTTATTTCTGAAGTAAAATCATGTTTCGTAATTATTTAGTTTAAAAAAATGTTTCAAGTCATTTTTTCTGGGTTTGAGAGGGGTGAAAGGGGTACGAAGATTTTTTGGTTTAAAAAAATGTAAAATTATAAATTATCAAGCATTTGATTCTAGCAAAAATAAATTTTTGTCTTTTTTTTTTTAAGAGGTGTAAAAAATAGTGTGTGATACGCGAGAAAAATAAGTGATTGATACTCGTGGGATTTACAGCACTCACCTTTGACTCGTTTTTTGCACTTGGGTCACAAATAACTATTTTGAAAACAAGTAAATTTCTCATACAAGGTCGAAAAATTAAAGAAGAGTTTCCAAAGACCGAATTCATCGGTATAATTAATATTAAGTTAAAATGTAGGGAACCTCAATATTTCCAAACAAATAAGGGCGAATATTTCAAGTGAAATATTCTCCATTACTTCCACCATGTCCTACTTACTGATACCTAACAAATATAAAGACTAACACTCAGGTCAGCATATTTGTCAGCACAATAATGTAATGTTCAATAGGTATATTTCGACTGTTTAAACGTTTTAGGTAACTAAAACAAAGTGATTTGGCAATTTGATTTTAGACCAGGACTTCACTTTCCATTTAACTGAGCTGGAAACATGTACACCAC
This sequence comes from Ericerus pela, assembly GCA_011428145.1. Classification (NCBI taxonomy): domain Eukaryota; kingdom Metazoa; phylum Arthropoda; class Insecta; order Hemiptera; family Coccidae; genus Ericerus; species Ericerus pela. The sequence goes on along the minus strand of WOFM01000149.1, from coordinate 194,128 downwards.
TTGTCTACATTCTGTTTGTCTGATGTGTGTCAATTGCACTACAAGTTAGAAGTTTGCTCTGGAGGAGACAAAGTACATAAGGATATTATAGTAAAAGTAACATATAAGAGTTCATTAGTTCAGTGTTTTTATTGTGATTCTATTTTGGTAACAGAGTGAAGACACATCTGTAATTTATAATAACACATTAAGAGTCTATGTGACTTTAACTAAAGAAAATAAACAAAGGAAACAAAATAGGTTTTACTTTATTTCGTGTTGTCTCTATTAATCTGGACCAGAGACACAACAGCCTAATAACAAAATCATATGCAAAAATTTTTAGCACCCCCTCGAAACTTTTTTCTGGGTACGCCACTGTTAAAAATCTATTATAAAAAAAAAAAAAAATTCTATCAAATCAATACATTCACTTATTTGAGCTCATGAACAAAATTGAGCCGTTTCGTGACTCGCGCTTCTCATGCACTATAATAATATTGATAGTATTAAAATATCACCGAGATATTCAGGTACGCAGTCTCCCGAAAATAGTCGTAGGTCAGAATGCTTTTCAAGTTCCTCATTACGAATTGAAAACAGAATCTGAGATGCAAATTCAATTTTCGTAGTTGACAAAGCGCATAATAAGGAGATTGCCTACCCAATTTTTAGCCTTGCATAAAACCAGTCGAGATCATAAATCGGGTAGCTGTCACTTGGACGTATGTTTCCTTGGATTTGTTGACAAGTCCAGCCGTCTCAGAAAACTTCCAAATGGTTCTTTTGTTAATAATACTTCTCCGCGGTTACTACGATATTCGTAATGAGGCTTTGAGGCTTGCACACAGATCACATGCATTTAATATATTCAATTCCATTCTCTGTCCACTCGTTTGTCGTGTAAATAGTTTGTTTGATCGCATGTTTTCTCCTGCGAATGTCGAACGCTTTCAGACAGTGTACGTATACAGAGTGCGCATGCAAATAGCGATTTGCATGACAGCTAAAGCGCAAAAATAAGATGGCTGCGAGGATTGTCTTCCTTTTTCTTTTTCTTTTACTACTCACTACCGCGATTTTATTTCTGTTTTTTTCGCTGATTCCTCGGTCTAGGATATTCCTCTTAATATCGTGAATTTTTTATGACCTCGTGCGCAAATCGAAACTCGCCCTTATGTTCGCTGTACGTCAATTAGTTGTCGGAACAAGAAGAAAAAAACACACACACAATGGTCCACACCACACCACATCGAGTCTATGAACTTTGAGTCGTAATGCTGCCGATGAAAAATTTTGAATTTGTCCTACAATAAGCTAGCCGCCTCCGGCAAAGAAAGGTGGTGGTGGATATGGTTGATTCTTCACTTGTTGACTTTTATTTGTCCTCGTTTCCGTTTATTTGTAAATATTTTTATTTTTATGTTCCAACTAACGTCTGTATTAACAAATCCATTCGATTCACGGAGATAGTTAAATATGGTGATTTTTTCGAATTTTTTGGTCCTACAACCAAAACAATTTTTCGGTGAGGTAAGAGCACCAGCTTACCCCACCGTCACCACGGCCATGAAACACCCATAAAATAAGCAATAAATTTTATACAACAAAACCAACTGCCTTAATCTGAATGAGCAGCTCTTATTGGTGGATATGCCCAAATTAATGACAGTAATTTTTTCAATCTTTAAATTCTCATTTTCTTCAATTAAACTCTTATTTCGCGATTATCAGACAAAAATTTCGACCAGTACCGTGTCCACAAAAAAATGGAATTCATATATATATATATATATATGTATATGAAGTACCATGCTGCCGATCCATACCAAACTCGATAGGTTCGGTCCCTGACTCAGTATTAATGTTTGTTGCAAATTTCGTAATAATCTGACCCAAATTGCGACTCGTGCTGAGATAACAAGAAAATAACGTGTACTAGAAGAACCATACAACGGATCCGCAACAAACTTAAAAAAGAATGTTAAATTAAAATAGCTCATAATGAATATTTTTTTTAAATTTTGTAGCTATGATTCAAAATTAAACAATTTATATGAGAAATAAAAATACAAAAAGTACAAAAATAGTGGTACCGGAAGCAAGTTCAGGCCGATCCGCACTAAAATACGACGTTCGGGTTCTCAGTTTAGTAAAAATGTTCGCACCAAATTTCGTGACTATCGGATCAAAATTACGACCTGTATCTTGAAACAAATAAATAGAATATATACAGCTATATATATATACGTATATATATATATGTATATATGAGTGTATGAATTTGAGTTATTGGTGCCAAAATTATAGTGAGGTCATGAAACGAAAAACGTTTCCACTCCCAACCCTGGAGGGTACTAGACCATTAAAAAAAACTTAATTAAAAACAAAAGGTAATGAATTCGTTTTGTGTTCTGGGAAAGTGCGACATTGACTTTTCCCTTATCCGAAAAAATTTTCATTCTATTTCGTTTGTCGGAAAAACTTCTGTTTATTTTTTTCTCACTCATTTAACATTTCCTACAAGCGCATTTTCCCAATACGAAAAATGTCGACCGTTATAACTCCTCCCGGAAGAAAGATAAAATCGTTCGTCCCTTAAAACAAATTATGCCGCAGCTATTACACTATATACAAAACTTTACGACCATAATTTTCTATTTCATCGCACGTTTCATGAAAAATTGATATTGTGTCCATTTAAAATCGAATAAGTTTCCGATTTCGATTTATGACGTTCGTATAGATGCTAGGCGACGTGTTACGTAGGCAGAAGGATGGGAAGGGGTGAATCCGAAAAAGTTAGCTATAAAAATGAATGAGAAAAACAGAGACAATGAGAAAATGAGAAAGACGAGAAAAAAAAACTACTAACCACGTGGATACGCCCATCAGGCGATGGTTAGTCTGGATATAAGGCTACCTAAGTGTAAAATGTAGCATGCGTTTCGACATTTTTCTTTTCTTCATCGTTTCTTTTATATATTTTTTCTGTTTTTTTTTCTTCTTTCTGAAACGATGATTTGATGGGCCAAAAAACCTCTTTTGATAAAAGCTGCCGATCTGATTCGCGAGTTCGACATTTAGCGTTAAAAAGTCGTTAATCCCTTAACGATTTCCGTTCACTGAGGAAGAAAAAGTGAAAGAAGAAAATTCAGAAAAGCACTATGTCTCTACTCGTTATTTTTTGCAAATAAAGAAAAAAAATCAATATCTAATTTATTACAAGAAACCTTTGGACATTCGAATAAAAAATTCGAGTTTTAAAGGGTGTGTTGCTGATCGTAAAGCAAGTATAGGTATGCATGCTGCTTTTGTAAAGGAGTAAAAATATTTTCATTCTTGCGAGCTATGAAGACCTTCAAAGGGTATTGAACTACTGATCCATGATCAAAGTATATACAGAAAAAATATTATCACTGGGTACTTTCATAAAAAATGATTACTATTTGAATAAATTTATATAAAAAAAATTTTTTTCCACAAAAACGACAAGTTTCCACGTTTTGGTAAGTCCACTGAAAATACTACATAAATAATAATAGGTCAAAAATCCAGAAATAGTTGTAAGTATAGCTGATACTGTGATTTGAATCCATCAGCTTTTATAGTCATTTCCATGCTCTGAATAAATAATGAAAAATCAGGCAAATTTCTCTCAACGTTAATTATTCCAACATTCAAAATAAAAGCTTATAATTATACTTAAATGTAATCAATTCTTGGAAAAATTATGATCCCAAAAAATTGAGACAAAGTTTTCAATTACGAAATTTTATAATTTCTCGATTCGTCATAATCAAGATATCACAGCCTTTCAATTTTTGAAATCGAGCACGACTCAGATCGCAGTTGTGCTATTACTCAAGGAAGACTGCGAACTCCAGTATTCGAGTTCACCGCTAAGAAGTTGGTTGCACATTCACTCGTGTTTCAGAGGTCAAGCTTGAGAGTGGATAAGGTGTAAGAACCTACCAACGTTTCAAATAGAAGTGATTAAAACATGGTGAAACACAGTTTTTTATGCCCCTAAATTCTACGCGACGACACACTGAGTGTAATTACATTTAATTATTACTGCATGCGTGATCATGAGTGCGCGTGCACTCGATCAATGCACCATTTTACTCTTCAAATGGCATTATTGGAGCATCTGATAATGGACTTGAGCTCGCCAAAAAGTCTGGAGGTCTAATCCTGGAGCATATTGTATGAGGGTCAAGATAAAATATGAATCACCATAGAAAATTGACGTAAATTGCTGAACTGCATCGAAATTTATGAATTCATTTCAATTATTATTCCTATCGGCTATCTCTAGAGAAGAAAAAATTTCAGGTAACGTTCGAATGCGCACCGATGGTTTTACTATCACAATAACGATGAGTAATTCGAAGTAAATACACCCAAATTCTCTGACATGACCTTAATCTACGGTATTGCTAGAGCGCAACCACATTTACCCCCGTCGCCACTAACATGCGTACACGCCGATTCTTATTCCAAAGAAAACACCTAATATACAGATCTGACCTATTTCACAGCGGGTTTATTACCAAATGTATGTATCTCATTAGCTGACTACATTCTCCTACCAAATTAATTTAGATTTATACTACCTACCCTTAATCTTCGAGTGTAAGAAGTAATCTCTTCTTCTACTTTTGTTTCTTTTGCCTTCTCTATTTCTAGCCTCACCATCTCGATGCTAATTGTGCAAATTAAGCACTGACCAAAACTGAAGCCAAATTCAAAACCAAATGTACTCGAAAGCTACGGAATTATAACCAGACATCGGCAGCAGCGCTAATTATTCTGGCCATCTATACGGATAAATTAGGCTTGGTAATCAGGGGCCAGCCGACCTTCTTCTTCCTTTTGGACGCTGCTTACCTTCCGAATTATGTTATCGCCAAATCATCCTCCCCAATTCCACAACCAACTGACCCACCTTTCCGTGCTCACGTCGCCGTTATTTCACGTCGAAGAAATGCAAACATTCGTTAAATACGGAACACCATAAATCACCCAGAAGGGAAAGGAGGCTCCAGCCCGGGAAAGGATGGATGAAACCATTGTAAAATCAAACGTGAAAAAACGTTTAAAAAATATCGTTTTACCATTTACCCTCGTCCATTTCATACTATTCAAAATAATTACACCGTATTAACTAACCCTGACAATAAGCATTATTTTTCTATGCATGCAGACCATCCTTTTTTTCTCTTTTTCTCTCATAACGATTCATTGCTAACGAATGGTGACCAAAAAAAAAAATTGGAAAAATTACACTACAAGTTCGGTAAAAAAAATCCGGACTTTTAATGGCTATAAAATAAACGCATTCCCCGAGGGGTAAATTATTATTACGTTACCCTTTTTCTTCACCATCCGTATTTTTATTTTTTTTTTCACTCGTATCCTTGTTCTGAAAAATATTTCCCTTATGCCACGACGCTTTCGGAAACCAGAGTAACCTTTTAATTTTATAAATAAATACAAAAAAACAAGACAGAGAGTACTTTATGAAAATGTTGGAACTCCCTTTCACCCTCCGCCGTGAATAAGTGCGTGTGTGTGTCTGCTTCAACGTTTTTCACTCACTTTGTTCTCGGTAACACGAAAGGATGTTATAAAGAAATTATCAATGACGTACACGTGCTCGAATGTAAGTGTGTGAGTGTGCACGGAAAATAAATGGCGATGATTTACTTGTAGAATTATTTAGAACGTGATTCGATTACAACCGTGAAATTATTAAACCGATGAAAAGAATATTCGCAAAGCAAAAAAAGAAAAAACAGCATAAAAAATTGCTGAAAAGGAGAGTGCGATGGTCATCGAAAAAATATATGTTTTGTTTTTCTTTTTTTCTCAACTGGGGCTCTTTTTTAATCTGCTCTATATTTTTTAACCCTTTCTTAATGAAGCAACGAACTGATCTGAAAGGCAAATTATGTGCAACATTTTCTACCCGGTTTGTCTGCAAACGGGGTATTAAAATTAACCTCACAAAAGAGTTAGGGGTGGGGATTGTAAACATTATCTGTTTCATAAAAAAAAAAAAAAATTCATACCATTTTCCCATTTTGACCTAATTTTTTTTAATGTAGACGTATTCAGTTGTTTGTGTGTGTGTGTGTGTGCGTGTGTGTGTGTGTGTGTGTGTATGTATGTATGTTCGTAAGTATGTATCGCTCAAATTTTATGTTCATGGTTTTGAGAAAACTAAGAAGGGCTGAAATTTTCACGAAATGTATTCTTTATATGGTACCAGAGTAGTTTCCAAACAATTGAAAAAAAAATTTTCCACAGAAAATTTTATGCTCACAATCTAGAGAAAAATACTTATCAGATGAAGCTAAAATTTTCACAAAAAACAGTCATCATTCAAGAATAGATTCAAAAAAACTTTGGTGCCTATTGGTTTGGTAGTTTCAGAAAAAACTGGAAAAAAAGTTTTTCTCGGATTTTGAGGAAACGACAAAAGAGACTGGGTTGAGGTTTTCACATAACATTGTCCTTATATAGGTGCAAGTCTAATATAAATTTAGGGCTTATTAGTTCAGTAGTTTCTGAGAAAACTGGAAAATAAAAATGGCTTGAGAAAATTTTGTATTCTCGATTTTGAGAAAACTACGAAAAAGACAGGGCTGAGATTTTCACCGAAGGTAATCTTCATAAGGGGTCCGAACTAATAGGAGTTTGATACCTATTTATTCAATAGTCTCTGTGAAAACTAGAGAATAAATCATTCCTGGGAAAGTAGTTTATCATAATTGATGATTATATTAAAATTTGTAACTGATGACCTAAAATTATGCAGTTAAAAACAATTATTTCTTTTAAAATCTAAACAAAAATAAATTTTTTGGAAGTACCTTCCGGCTTATCCGCACCATAATCGGTAGCATGTGACAATAAATTATAACTAATATTTTTTGCAAATTTCTTAGTTAATTGGCTTAAAATTAAGCAATTTTTAGACAAAATAATATTACCGAAAAATAGCTGCACCGTAAGTACCATCCGGCCGATCCGCGCTAAAATTTGTAACGAGTTAGAACGAATTATAATAAATATTTGTTACGAATTACGTTCCTATTGATCGAAAATTAAACCTTTCAAAGTAAAAATAAAAATAGTGTTACCGAAAATACTGTACGAATAATCCGTACCAAAATTGATAACAAGTTATATTAGATTATTCTGAATATTTGTTCCGAATACGTAGCTATTTGTTCAAAATTAAGAATTTTATAGCCAAAATAAAAACGAAAATTGTGGTACCAGAAATACCGTCAAGCCGATTTGCACCAAAACCAATTGGTCAGGTCCTTGGCCATGCACTAATGCTCGCTCTAAATTTCTCTTGACTATAGGACAAAAATTACGACCTGTACCGTCATAACAAGAAACCGGCTTATAGTATACTACATAGTATACATATAATTGTATTTAAGTATGAATTTCACTTTTTAGTGCTAAAATTTTCCTCAAGTTATGAAACAAAAAACGTACCTATCAACCACCCCCCGGGTCGTTTCATGTCACCAAAATTGATAAGTAGATTATTATAGAAAACCTACTCAAAAACAACCCGCTTTAACTAACCACACACCATAAATGGAGGTACATACAAGATTAATGCCTTTAATGACAAGACCACGTACAAATAATTTTGTTGTTAAATAAATTAAGGTTAAAAACAAGTTTTTAACATATGCGCAGATTTTCGGACACAAGAGGTCCATTGTCAACAGAGACGTTATTTTCAGTGTTGTAAGGCGACACTGAAAATTCATTCTTCCAACGTTAAAATTATATTTTCCATTTCCAATTGATTGTTTTCATTTATTTACAAAGAATAATTACAAAATTTTGCAACACTGAAAAAAACTAAAGTCGGCGCTTATGGTTTTTAAAAGATAAGCTTTTATTTTATTTTTTTGCTTTAGCTTCATACGAAATAAACATTGTTTCATTGTGGAAGGTTGGCTGAGGTATTGTACAGTTTAAAATTACAGTAGAGTGAGTAGAATAAAAGCTTATAATAAAAGGCCATTAATCATTTAAGTAAATATCCAATTCACATAATTACTATAACATATTCTATACTATAGTACAAGGGCGTAAGGGTGCAGATAAGGAGGGCATGAGTGTCTGGACCCCCTTAGAAAAAAAAAGAACCATGGACGCCTATAAGAATAAAAATGTAAGGAGTGAAATAAGCATTTATCTTTAATAAAAGTATGGGCCATAACCATATACTTACGACTATATCTATTTTTATTTATCTGCAGCTGAATGTATGGGGGAGGGATAAAGGATCAGACAGGACAAAAAAAAAATTTTTAGACACCCCCTTATAACGGAGTTATCTACACCCTTGCTATAATACGAGTAATGATTGTATGCATGTACGTGTGTGTGTGCGTGTGTGTGTGTGTGGGTGTGTGTGTGTGCGTGCGTGCGTGCGTGTGTGTGTGTGTGTGTGTGAATGTAAGTACACGCATTCTGAAGAACTAGACTGACAATGTTCCTGAAATTTACGATTTCAAGGTTGTTAGTTAAAAAAATGATCTAGATAGATCTCAAGTTTGAGAAAATTTGTTCGGGCTTTCTTTCGCCTGGGGACCTTTGTTCTGTCCCATTTTTACAGACAATTCAGTTCGTCTACAAAAACGTGTCGAACAAATTATAGACAACTATTATTCCTAATTCTCGGAATAATAGCTGTCTATATTTCACCTAGCTTCTCACAAACAGACACCACCAGATATGCTGACAATGTAGAGTCATCATATTTGGTGGATGTTCCGTATCACGCCACTTTTTGGTCGGCAATCTTTTGATTGTAACAAAGAAAACGAAGGTGATGTCGTATCTTCATTTTGAAGACATGATCATTCCTAAACCTACAGTCGAGTAGAGACTTTAGGGTCCATACTAGTTGTTATAGACATTAGGTTTCATTAGTATTAAGAAATAGTAATAAGTATAATTCTAAAGTGTTTGTAATAATTGAAGTGAAATATTAATAAAAGATAATATTCTGAAATTATCTTATTTGTTGAGGTAATTTAAAAGTATTGAATTACACTCGCAACACCATACTTTATCATCTTAATTAATTTTTTATTCCAAGAAATTAAGCTTTTAAATTTCACATTGTCTAACATTTGTCAGTAGCTAACAATTTTCTTACAATCATAAAATAACATTAAAGCATATAAACTTACAGACAATTAATGTGATGGTAAGAATTCATAAATTTTTTTCTCGAATACCAACTTTTTCTAGCGAGGCTTGCTGTACTGGAGTTTTTTGTTTTCATTTTGGTTATAAAATACTTATTTTTGGACCATTAATTGCTTCGTAATCCAGACAAATATTCAAATCAGTATAACTTATCAATATCGGTACGGGTTTGTCGTACAGTACTTTCAGTAACACTCTTTTTATTTTGACGATAAAATGCTTAATTTTGGACTAACAGGAATCATTCGAAATAAATATTTAATATGATTAATTCTAGCTCGTTACAAATTTGGCGTGGATCGGCCGGACGGTATTTACGTGCAGCTATTTTTTTTTTATATTATCTTGGCTAAAAAATGCTTGATTTTAAATCAATTAACTAAGAAATTTGTAAAAAATATTAACTACCTATAATTTATTGTCACATGCTACCAATTCTGGTGCGTATCGTCCAAACGGTACTTCCAGAAAATCCATTTTTGTTTCGATTTTGGAAGCAGTAATGGTTTTAAATTGTGTAATTGTAGGTCAGCAGTTACAGAATTGAATACAGTATTCAATTATGATCTATTAATAACTTTTTAGCAACCAATTTTTACTTTTCGAAAACCTACTTTTTCTAAAGGAGTTGTTGCTGTTGCGTTAAGGTTTTTTAAGATATTATCGTAATGGCGTAGAAAAAGCGCCGTAACGGTCGTCGATTTTGAACCCAGTCCATCAATAATGAAGCACTGAAGCAGCATTGCCATTGCACACGTCCTTTTTTCGTAAATTCATCGTATTTATCGTCGGTAAATGCGATGCAATTAAGCGAACGCTATTTTGCGTGTTTTAATTTTCCAATTACCCAACTAATCTCACACGGCTAGAGAAAAAAACTTTTTCCCTGTTCACTTTTCTTTTGCTGTACGATACGGATTACGACAACAAACGCAGCAGCAAGAAGAGAAAGAGTTAAAAAAAAGCAAAAAGTAAGTAATTTGAAAAAACCGATTACAAACTCGAAAAATGGTTCCGGACTGAATAGCCTTTTAAATTTGGTTGAAAATTTTCGGATATTTTAATTAAAGCTCGAAGTGAATTTTATGGGTATGGGTAAAGAGTAAAACTAATTTATTTGTCGAGGCGATTAAATCCCAAACGAACGTTATCGTAGCTTTTATTGTTTTTACGTTATATGTACTATGGTCCGAACCAAAATTTTTCATTTCCTTTTCAATTTCTCTTTTGGGTTTACTTTTTCTTTATTTGAATGGGAAGGAGGCGTAAGAGAGGATAAAAACAAAAACGAATCTGACAGAAAAAGACGAAACATATAATATGTTCTACGTTATTTTTTATGAATATCGAAAAACGTTCGCCTCTTTCTTGATTCGGTTTTTATGGGGTGATTTTCAGTAGAAAACTGTACATAAGTTGAAAACAAAACAATTGTCGGCATATTTTGGAACATATTGCTCGTAAATTTATCAAAAGTAGAATAAACAGATTTGCGCGCGAAAAACTGTTCAAGAAACGATGAAAATCAGCCTACAGAAATCAGAGTAATTTTACGTTATAGTTTTTAAATTTATACCATCCTTACTGCTCCAATAAGTCGGGAATTACAGCAACTGGTAGTGTTTAAAAAACTGAAAAATTTGAGCTATCAAAACTAACAGCGATGAAATAAAGTTATATGTTCAAAAATAATACCTAGAGAAGAACAGAGCTCATTGAATTAGACGCCAACAAATTTACAATTTTCGAAATTTGGATACAAACATTTTTTATTGATATGTTTATTACATAGTACTAGAGGAAGTTTCAACAATGAAATAATCAACTACCCACCTTCGATTCGAACAAAAGTTGATTAGCAATATTTCTCGACGGCTACAAAAATCTCATCATGATTGAGAAGCTAGAGAATAGGCAGCGAAGGCAAAATAATCTTTTGGTGTCTATGTCCACACAGTGAAACCTGCAGGCCACAGAATTCATAGGATAGATGCGAAATAAGTTATAAAAGTTCAATCCACCTTCTGAATTTGACGTTTATTTTCTATATCAATGTTATTTAAATAGCAAAGATGGGGTCTGCGTGGTATAGTGGGTAATTGTTTGGCTTCGTAAGAGAAAGGTTTGCAAGATCGAGACCGGTCGCCGTCACATTCTCGACCCAAAATAGCGGTGTATTCAATTCAGTTCTATTGATGCCCCAGTATGTAATTAAACAATTCATGCTAGTATAGACCCTATTCATCCGAACTCAACCATCCCTCTCCTTCAGCTTGATATTCAACATACATATTTCCCCTGTCGGTATCTGTCAGGGAAAAAAATTAGCGTCAATTCTATCTCTAAAGTTACTCTTCCTGATAACTAAAATTTTTACGAAGATAATAAAATTTGTTTACTTTAAACTTTAACCACCAAACATATTCTACAAATGAAGACAACAGTTTTATGGAATTAGGTGCTTCAGAAAACACAAAACTTCTGCGGAAATGGTAAAATTACATTCAAAAAGAAAAAAAAAAAAAAACTGAAAACACTAACCACAATTAATAAAATCAATATAATTTGATAATAATTTTTATCTTACCATTTTATTCGTAAAAGCAAATGGGCCGATAAATTCACTAGATCACTACTTCCATACTTTAAATTTCCTTTTGGATGATAAATAGCTAATTTCTTACCTGTAACACCTAGAAACAAAATTAAAATCAAAATTGAAATAGGAGTGAAAAATATTTCCAAAAATAAAATCGAAATAAAATCGACGTTAAAATAAAATCATTGTAAAAGTCAATGACGTACCCAAGTTGGTGACTCACGGGGATGTAGAACAGAAAAATTATTTTACAATATACGAGGAAGTATGAAGTTTAAAATTAAGTTCTAATCTTTCATGTTTATTACCACCAGTAACACACTTGATACCCTGAAATGTACAGGTTGGTTTATTCGCGTTCACGAAAAATATTTTTTGTTGCTCCACTCACAAAATTTAGGCAGTTTATACTTTTCTGCCTTTTTTTATGCCCCTACGGATTATTCTATTACCTTTAAATACTTTTCTCTTTTTTTTTTGTGTTGAGAGAGAGAGAGAGAGAGAGAAAGAGAGAGAGGGAGGTACGGTGGTATGATGTGTTACCCCTCTCCAGAGAGTACATTCCAGATCAACACTACGTCAGTATGATTGAGAAGGAGGGTGACACATAGGGACAAGGGGAAGAGTAGTGACAGAAGTCAAAGAAAATGGAACTTACCCTTTTCAACATCCTCCAGAGAGAAATCCTGAGCACGCGCCAGGTGAAGTCATTATAGTATTGCAAAACGGAACCAAGCCACTCGTAAAATGACCGATTTGTTTTAATATCGATGGACGATTATAGAGGAAGAACTCAGACATGAATAATTGTGTCAGCTACAGAATAGCTAAGTTTTTAAAGAACAATCTGAACTCTCCGACGAAGAGTACGAGGAATGTAAACAAAAAACTGTAAAAATAGGAGGAAAAGAAAGCGGCACTAAATCCGGCTATTCTCGGAAAGGGTTCCAAAATCGGATTAAACTGTCTTTCACGAATAACAAGTTTTTCGCAGTGGGGCTAGGTGTTTGAAGCATTTCAACCCTTCGAAAGAAAATAGTATCTTCTTTACAGTTAAGTGTTTTTTGAAAAACACCCAAAGTTGGATGACCAACTTAGTTTTTTTTTTTTTTTTTTGCGAGGTGTGCTAATGCTTCCTCTCTTCCTAGAAAGTAAATCAAGAGAGCGTTAATATCAGATGCGAATTAAATTTGCCAACGCTATTGTACCAATCACAGTCATTAAAATATAGAATAAGATTAGTGCTTGACCTGACAATGCATTTATTCGTCTATGTAATGAGAAATGGAACAAACCAATGATTAGGGTACCGTACAGAATGGAATGCTCATAGCGCTTAATTAGTAAAGCACTTGGTATATAACTGATCTGACCATTCGCAATTAGATCAATGATTATGGTGATTGAGAAATGCATCGCAGTTCAATATTCACTGCCTGACAGCAGCACCACTGAGCAAAATGCCTCGAAATTACGTCACTTTAACGAACTTATTTTCTCATTATTAAAGAGAATTCATTACCCTTTCCCCAGAAAACAGACAGACCACGCAGGGTAATTAAAATTTCAAATTTCGAACATTAGTCTACACTTGTGAATAAATAATTCGACTTGTCACGAAAAATGGCGAATTAATTTTGACGACCAAGATCCTTGTACCTTGCTCTACAGTGTGCGAGGTTTCGCTCTCGCATTTGTAGCCGGGTTGCCCCCTTTATCTCCAAAATTAATAAACGCATTACAGAAAAACAGAGGGTAAACCAACGTTTAATTATCGTAGGTTGGTTCGCGAGCACGAAACTCGAAAGGGTGATGAAACTTATTCCACGACGGCACCACCGTAAAACAGCGACAACGCTTCAAGAAAAAGCAAACTGAAATTTTGTTACTGTGTTTTCCTTCGCATTCCCTCGGTCTTCCTTTCTCCAAAACTCATTTCCAACCACGGTATTGTTTGATTTTCAAATTTTCAGATTTGTCCGACAGAATGACCTACTTATATTTCTGACAAATGGCTTTCGCCTTGTTTGACGTCGTCATGGTCAGTTAAACAAATGATGCTGGAAGGAATCTATTCGAAGTATTTGCCATAGTATATGCCGCATGCAAACGCCCAATTGAAAAACAAAAGGGAAGCACATACGTGAATTCTTTTTTTTTTTTTAATTTTATTCTCTTCTTTTTTCTTTCTTTCTTTTTGATGAATTTAGGCAATATCAATCGTGGATTCCCTAATACCAGCAATGAACAAAAAGCTATAAAATATTCGTAGGAAACCGCCCAGTCTGACGCAGAAAGCACGAAAGAAAAATCTATGCAGTTGTACATAGTAGGCAGTATACATATCCATTTTAAGGATTTCCTCCAAGAGTACACCCAATTTTAATTAAAGGAAAAAATATTTGACACGAAGGCTATCACATCGATATCAAAAATAGAGGATAATTTTAGCAGTTTTTCAAATACAAATTGTTAATTCTGTTAGTAAAAAAAAATATAAATCAATCTAAAAGAATTAATAAAAAAAAAACAAAAAACAATGAAACGCTACCAAGTTAGAAAACAATAACGATACAGAGGTGCTCACTTTTACTTCAAACATTTTTAAAACAATATATGGCTTATAAAATATCCAGATTAAACTCAAAAATTATAGATTGTTTCATTCTAGTGGTTTGAGATGTTGATATTTAACAAAATTTTGACATTTTCATAATACAGAGGGGAATTGAAATGCTGAAAAAAAACTTACCTATTCAAAACCTTACTCTTTTTAGCAATGTAAGTACGTTTATCAGTGTTTTTCATGCTTATACCCACACTTTTAGTATACAACACGTCGTTAACAAGATAGGTTGTGCCATTTCTCCGTTAGTTATAAATTCGTTCAAGACGCAACACTATATTATAAATTGTATACGCAAGTTAGTCCTCAAATACTTTCTAATGCAAAACTTTTACTAAAAACAAGAAAAATAAAAATAATTTTATCACAAAAAAATATCCAATCATTTTGCAGATTGGACTGTACGATATAATATTGAAACTGAATAGCTTGAACACTACCACTCGCCTACATAGCAGAAAATCATTAATCACCTGTAATGATTCTTTAATAAATCGTTTCAGAGTCACAAAATTATGCAATATTCAGTAACAAAGATAATTCATTTCTCTCAATGTTATAAAACGGAACAATAATCATGCTCAAAAATATTATTAGCTTCAAAAATTAATAAATTATCCATGATCTAAGTCAATTTTATTGATCTTTTTTATACGCTTTTATTCTACTCACTCAATTTGTTGAAGTACACCGGATGACCAACTTCAGCGCTGCTTTCACTTATATCCGTTTTTATCAGTTGTTTTTTTTTTTCTTTCACCAGTATTTCCTTTGAGTATACATTATTTTGTACGGAGAGCTGATTCGTATACATTTTCTATACGCAGTTACTTTCAGACATAGATAACACTTTCAGGGAATCAAATGACTTCTTTTACACATGAGTATATCTATATATAATTCGTATATATAGATATACTCACGTATAAAAGAAGTCATTTCATTCCACGAAAACGCTTACTATTGTTGAAAAATGGAACTTGTTGAATCAGCTCTCCATATGAAATAATATATACTCAAAGAGTATTTCTGTCTTGTTATTATCAACTTTTATTCTACTCACTACTGCGATTTTAAAATATACCAATACTTCAGCCAACCTTCCGCAACAAAATAATGTTTATTTCGCATAAAGCTAAAGCCAAATTACAAAAAAAAGCGTATCTTTTAAAAATTCGTTTTTAACCTAATTTATTTTATTTTAAATTGGTAGAATGCTATAAAGCGCTTAAGGTATCTTTCAAACTTACTGCTATCAAATTTAAAAAAAAAAAATAATCTCGAATAAAATATTTTGAAAAGAATCGTTTTAGAACTTGTTTCAACAGCATTACGTGAGTGAAAATAATTTTTGTTTTAAAGACTACTCATAATTCAGAAACTAAGCATGATCGAACAATTCTTAATATAAATTTGAAATTCGACATAAAAAAATCATAAAAAATCTTTGAAAGAAGAGTTTTACCTCTTTTACAAACAAAATGTACAGATGTTCAAGAAATTTTTGATTTTTCCAATCTTCAACTTCAGAGTGCCATAAGTATACTTAGGAAGGAGTCTGTCAAGAAGAAATGGATAAAACCCCGCATTTGAGCCAAGAGCTTACCAAGGTCAAAACGAAATTTCAAATACAAATAACAAATTTTTAAACAAAAACACGTTACAATCTTCACAATCTATTAGTTTATTTTCGGTTAAAACTTCACAAAGTTGTCCGTAAATCGTTCTCATAAATATCAACAAAGTGGTAGCTTTAATACCGGCTCGTAAAACTTCCACCGTAAACATAAAGTTCAAATTCTTCTTATGAATGCAGCAATGACAGAACATTAATTTAAATATATTCCAAGTTTTAAAATTTGACTAATTTCAACTCATTCAAAAAATTCCCACACAAAGCAAACCATTACACGCGAGCATCATTTGTTTGGCCGTATATATTCTCTTTTGAATATCCATCATTAAAATCGAAAAACATCCAGCACACAGGTACCGCTGAATATTACACAGGAAACAAAAACCCTTGCCAGTGATATTTTTTCTTTTAAAATGTGAGGGTTAGGCCATCATAGGGAGAACGAGCACTAGCAACAAAAAGTACTGGGGAAAATATTTGCACTTCCTTTTTGCTAAATAAATGAAAGACAAAAACGTAATGAGTTTTCTACCTAATCTTAGTTTGGTGAGCAGCACGTAGGCCTATATATGTGGTAAGTGCGTATCAAAACGATGAAAACTACGATGAAATCCAAGGAAGGGTGTGAATTCTGAAGGTTTTTAATGGGGCAAAGTTCACCGGGAGCACAACTCTCTCAACCTTGTATTTTTATTTTCTTTAGTCTCCTTGCACAAACGAAAGACCAATCCACGATTCTGGAAGTACTTTTATCCATTGCTGCTTTTGGCGAATTAACTTTTCTCGGAGGCGATTAATTTTCAAGCTGAAACTCGTAATAAACGTTACAAAATTTGTAGACGCAAGAAATAGGCAATGGGAGAGTTGTTGAGTGAATGAAAAAAAATACAAAAAAAGAAATACTATTTTGTAATCTAGTAAATATTTTCTTGAAGAAAGCAAAGAAAAGTTGGTCGAATGGATTTCTAAGAAATATATACGCTATAATTGAGCAAAATAACCAGTAAAATTGTAAACATGTTCACAACAATGACTTCATCAGCCAAATTAAATTTCAGTAGAAGTAGAAAGGTGGTATTCGTAGGATATAAAAGAAAAAATTTTAAAAATTCAATGCCTCTCTTTTCTTCACAAAAAGGAGACATAGTCACAGAATAAGAGAAAAAAAACGAAAACTTTTTACCATTTACCTAGAGCTTTCTTTGATCACAAAACCTAACTTTAACTTTCCAAATGTGATTGCTGCGCCGGACACGACCAACGCAAGGACTTAATATTCTTTGTGAAAAATTTATTTGATAAAAAAACATACTTCTACAAAAAATTAGTTGTAAAAGAGAGAAAAGTTGTTAACTTGAAAAAAATTAGGTGAAATTTGAAGGCAAAATCATTGGTAAATTTTTCAAATCCTAATTGGCGAGAAAAGATTTGCCGAATATTTCAACATTTTCCCCCTTCTTTACAATTTTTCCACAAGTTTTCAGTCCATAGCAGTTGGTATACAAAATCAAGTAGTTTTGAAGTTAAATAAAGTTTATTTTTTATTTGACATACGAGATAGCTTTTACTTCTGTACTTGTTGGTGTTCGAAGTCTGAAAACTACAGATTCATTTTTCAGCTACGTTAACGAAAAAGACGGCAAATGCCTTGAATTGGGTTGAATTGTTTGACGATTCTTCGCATCTAATTTCTTCCTGCTGATGTCAATTTCCATCTTTGCTCTGTATTCACTAAGTTCTCGATGGATCCTCTGCTTCAATTTTACTTTTACATTAGTGTGAGTTGATACACACTGAATAACATGCGCCGTTAGCGTGTCATAATGCACTCCTATAAGGCATTAATACTTTCTCATCCATCCCCTCACTTTTCAGTCATAATAAATTATCATTAAATTTAAACGATAATGTTTTAACACCCAGGAGCATACCATCCTAGATCTCATGCATGGAGTCGCCAATACGTGCATAGAAGTGCTATCCTGTTCTCAACTAATAATTTCCTGTCCATATTTCACTGGATCATATCATTACACGGATAACAGAATTCTGAAATGAGCCAACTTTCGAATTCTTATGCAACCAAACATACAATGTCAAAAGAGTTTTTGTCAAGAAGAGTACCGTATCAAAAAAAACAAATTCATGAAGAATTGGAAAATTATTACATGGGACAGGTAGCATTCACACATAATTTCAGCAAATTGACTGTATAGCCTATAGGTATTGCATTTGAAAAAAACAAATTATGAAGCCTGTTTTCAGCTATTGCATTCAGTGAAATTGCAGGACCTGAGGGTGACACCTGTGGAAAAACGCCGATCCTGAGTCATAAATCACGAATATATAGGTCACTCAAATTCTTCTGTTCACAATATAATTTTTTTTTCCACTTTTTGCTCATTTCGTTACTTTTTGGAAGTCTGTGAAGCTTCTGCTAATTAATCTATGAAAATAGAACTTGCGGTAGGGTTAGAAGCTTTCATGAGCTACACATTCATGTTGAAATTTTTGAAATTCATCCGCTAGTTTCGGAGGAAGAAGTTCTCAAAGTATTGCAAATTCACTATGCTGTCATCACGATAATTCCCGTAAATTTGAAGATTTTGGCTTGAAATTTTTATGGCAGTTGGAGATTATTAGGGACTGGTTTGATATTGAATTTGAGTGAAGTAGGTCAACTGATTTTTGAATGGCAGCCATTACAAAATTTGAAACTTTTAGAAAATACACATTTACACATTCAGCAGATTCTACACTGGACTCTTTTTTTCTTAATTAGAAAATTAAAACTAAAAACTAAAAAATAATAAAACTTTGAAAAAATAAAATAAAACTGACTAAAAAACGGATAATCTTGAATTTTAAATAAACATATAACCTCCTCCTTACGCAGTCGATAAAAAATGAAATAAAAACAACAAAATTAACATAAAATAAAAAATAAATTACATAAAAATGAATTTTTTTAAATACGCTTTTATAAGACAAATAAAACTCCTCCCACCAAAGTCTCATGTCCAAAACTCCTAAAAAAACATATTAGAAATGAAAAAAAAAACTAACTCCGTGGAGACAAATGCAACAACCCTAAACTACTAGCCACGTTATACTATTATCCGACACCTTAAGTACACTTAGAAAGTTAGGAAGTAACTTAAATTGAAAGAAAAGCATCTTAAGATAAGAGATAAGTTAAAGAATGTAATACTAATGAATAGGAATAATGAAATGAGCCCTATCTGCAAGCCAAATATAAATAAAATGGCATCACTGCGTTAGAAAGAGAGAGAACATCCATATGATAGTCTTGACCATGGTTTCCAATAAACTGGTTTTGTGACCGGCAAGCCGGTATTTTTGTTCAGTTCTCAAGAGTTGTCAGTAGAAAATTTTAAATGTACCAGCAACTAATTTTTCCGGTATTTTTACTCATTCCCAATATTTTTTGATAGGTGTCAAAAAAATTCATTAAAGTACATGAACTAGATCACAAAAAACATTTAAAATATTTTTTTCGCTCGCTCCTGTAGCAAAATAGTCTTCTCAAATTATAAAATCTGTGGCACATATAAATTCTGGACAGGCACTGATCGAAGTTTGATAAATTGGAGATTATATTACAACAGTCAAAAAAAAAACGCGAGAAAAACGAATAAGGATGGTTGGACAGCAAGCTAAAATCTAGAAAAATAACGGGTGATGTAATTTGTATGTTGTACTTAAGATAAATGAGAAGCTACGCAGACAAAAAAAAGTGGTGCTAGTATTTTTTTAAAGCAGAATTGGCAACACTGGTCTTGTCTCATTCATTCATTGCGAATGATGTGAATAGACTTAAATACAGTAATAATTACCTTGTAATGTTCGTAAAAGCTACAATTTCTTCATAATTTCATTCACATTATGTTTGTCAAATCTGTTAAAATCCTATAAAAAGAAGTTTCAAAAATCACATGAAGTATTTTTTTAGTAGAATTTAATCTGATTAAGGTATACTGGCAATGGGTGAAAGAGAGATTTATTTGTTTCATAACCGTGAGCAAAGTCGCAGGGTCAAGACTAGTTAATAATAAATATTAATTATAATTAAGAGATCAGTAGATATCCGACAATTTTGTTTAAAATTTCTTCTGTACATAATACAAAGTATATATTCAAAGACAGGGAAGTTTAAAATAACAAATAAGTAAATAACATTACATTAATTAAGCAAGAAGTGTAATAATGAGTGAGATGTGAGATTTAATGTGAATGCATGTGATTGTGACCTCCATAATCAGTTGACTGGATCCGAGAGGAACCGTTCTGTCAACAGACACTCCTTTCCAATGTACCTATACTTCGATGAGTAAAACAGACCTCACAACTTCGACTGAAATTTGGGGCCCAACATAAAATTTTATTTATTTACAAATTTTTAAATGGAGCTATAACATTCTCACAAAATTTTTTTCTTCTTTTATTGCTTTTTTTTCAATTTTCTGATCAGTCACTTTTTGGTTAATTTTTTTAAACCGTTAAGTAATCGACTGTATTAGTTGCTTGTCTCGAATATCTTACATCCGAAGAAAAACAGTGTTCTATTTACTATTAACCCACAATAAAAATTCGCACCGAACTCAATAAATTGTAAATTATGCAAAGTATGTTATCTCATTAAACGACTTTTGTGAATCCTAATGAGTAACAGCATCAGACATCGACGGATAGCTCAGGTATATTGAATCCAAACTGACTTGCCCGAGAGCAGGCAAAGGTAACTAGATTTTACACCACTCTATACATTTATACTAAAATGTTCCATTAAAAATACCCGGTCTTTAAGGCATATTTTAACCAGAAAACAGACGATCGGTGGTCACCGTAATCAATACTTCTGAGTTCTGTGTAAATGGCATAAATAATGAAGGCACGTATTGTTCGTTCTTTTTTCTTACAAATTCAAACTGAATGCCAAACACTCTCAACCTTTATTCGACTAAAAGACAACGTCGCTTTAACAGACCGACAAGAGAGAGACATGAAAAGTAGGCCACAAAAAGAACGAATAAAAAAGACCCATCAGTAACGAAACGACTGAAACCCAGACTGTCGTGTGAGGAAAAATTGAAAACAAAAAAACGTAAAACTAGCAAAAAACTGTTTCCTCGCGGACGAAAACGATGAATTTTGAACTGACTTTCTGATTGAAACATTTCGGAAAATATTAATTCATTGTTTTGTGAAAATGATATGTCAAAATGAGAAAATATAAAAATATTGGAGTGGAAAAAAAAAAAAAAAAACTGGGGAAAAAGTTTGACTCAGTTTGACGCTTTTACACAAAAAACGTTTTTTGGTTAGAACTTTTTTTTTCTCCAATTTCTCGACTTTTAAATTTCAAACTTTTGTTTTTTATTTAATTAATAATTTAAACTGATTCAATTTTGACGGATTTGGGATTCCTCTTCTTTTTTTATTTATTTTTTATTGTATATTTTATTAAAATGTCACCGTTCGGTTTGAAAATATTGTTTACAGCAGAGTGGATTTCGAAAGAAACGATACTGCATTCACTTCCTAACCAAATCGAATGCGGATATGAACGATAAAGTGAACAAAATATTCCTAATATTCTATATTTCCTATATTTTTTCTTCTCTCGTTTATTCCGAACATCGTGATCGTATATTAGACAAACCATATAAAGTACAAACACACACTAGCCAGGTCGACCTCAAGAAGACCGTATTTGAAATAAAAAATTTCAAAGGGATGTTATTAAATCGTGTCATTTACAAAATACGACATCAGTTTATTTCAGTAATGTTCAGCACAACAGTAGATCATCCGCATAATCTGCTGGAAAATCCGAACATGCTTTTTCGCTTTTTTCTCCTTTTCTTACGTTTAAAAATTTAAAGACTGTACCAAACCAAAAAGTATTTTAACGAATGGAATTTTATAACTTTTAATTTTCTCGAAATTACATTGCTAGCGTACGCCCGTCTAAAAAGCCAGAGCATCTCCAAAAAACTCAATCAAACAAACCCACCCCCATAACTTCAAATAAATCATCTTTGTGCATCGAAGCGTTTCCTTTTAACGTAAATATAGTCTCCGGTGAAACGATTTTAGGTTTCATATTCACATGGACTGGAGCAGAAGTAGATACACTTCGAATTTCGATGTCGCTCTTTTACTGTGTAACGACAAAAGACGTGGATCGTGTACCTCGGAGAAAAAAATACCGGATGTTTTTTTTTTATTACCTTAAGAGGTTTACGTGACTTCTGTAATGAATACCCAAAACTAATGGCTAATAACCAACCATAAAAAACAAACAAATTGAAATAGGAAACAAAAAAAAAAGACAAAAACAACCCTCAATTTTTCACGATTGCAACCGACAAACAGTATAAGAAAATGATCGAAGGTACCAACTTGTTAAATGAAATATTTTGTCACGTTAATTCGTGAATACACAGCAGTCGATCACGGAAAATTAATTAATCGGCCATACTACTGTACACAGTAAACACACAGCGTCTACTAACAAATGCATCGGGTTGAATACGAAAAAATACTCATTTTTTCTGTCATTCACTTGGATTAAAATTTCAAATTGAAAAAATACGAAGAGAATTCGAGAAAAACTGAACCTGAAAAATATTTTCAGTCTTATTTAGCACAAGGCACTGAACGTAAATATACCCGACTGTCCTGATTGGTACACTGCACTAACCTAGAGAAGAAAAAGTAGGTGACTTCATTCTGGACAAAGTTGAGGAAAATTCTGTAGACATGATTAAAACCATTATTTTAAGAAATTGGTCCCAGACTTTCATCATAACATAATGTACCTACCAAAGTCATAACTCGTAATATTGACACAGCCTGAAATTCTTCTTACTGACTTCGTACAAACAGGGCTGTACAGTGGAAATTCGGGCGCCGAGGAGACAAAATTTATGGGTCTCTTGAAAAATCGAATGTATTTACGAACAAGGGCTATAATACATGCTGGAATACAAGTAGGGTAATTTTTAGGAATAGGGATAAATTACAGGTACGGGTTCATCCTATTATAAACCCAGCATACAAATTGTAAGGAAATAGCCTCATGGTGCTTGCAGTGAAAGAACTTTATTAACAAAAAGAGAGAGAGAATAAAAATTTCCTTTCCATTTTCGCGCTCAATTCAAAATGTTACTTTTATTCTAACATCACCTCCAGCACGTGCCCATTATTGAATGATGAAAAATAGAACATGTTACAAAAGTATAAACAAAACGAAATTCATTCGAGCTTCTTCCAAAATTTGAATACCTATTTAATGTCCAATCCTTTTATTCACTCTCTTTTCCAGAAAAAGTAATAAAAAGTAGAAAGTTTAAAAAGCTTCAACGAATCTTCGACATTTGAACATAACTTTTACGATGGCCCTCAACGATAGAAACAAGTCACTCTTGTTTTTGAAAAAGATACTCTTTATCCCACCTGTTTTTATTTTAACTCCTTTTTATTTTTCCCGTATTCTGCATATTTTCCAAAAATATTTACGACAACGTAAAAATTTGGTACAAGAAATATTGATACATGTTCCTTATTGTTTCTATAAACTGTACCTCACTACAATTTTGTAAAGGTGTTTTTTTGTTTTTCAGTTTTTTACTATTTTTTTCTTCTTTTTTTTTGCCCATTTTGCTCCATTTAGAAGCATCAATTATCTCACGATACTATTTCAAGGCACAACATTTCGCACTCTTCCAAACGAGAAAGGATAAAAGGATTTGCGATAATACAACTCTCTGCAGTGTAACAGATTTCCGTGCACGAAAAGCTATTCTTCCTTTAACTGCGCTCTCGCTAGATGAAAGGATGTGTCACATAACTTCTACAACGACGTAATTATAACGCGTAAAATTACTGTCATCCAGCGATATGTCAAATGGTAGACGCAGACATTGTATTTTTGTTTCGGGTGAAAGGATTCAATGAGGAAAATTTTCGACCAAAAAAAAATAAATAAACCGTCTGCAAGAGAGTAGGAGCTAACCGAATAGCCTGGTGCTCTTAAACTAAGAAAATACGAATTTCGTTTGTTTAACAAAATTTCGAAACTTCTGGTGGATTGACTTTTAACGATGCAATAAAAAATTTTTGTTTTGTTTTGTTTTTTTCATTCATCCAGTTTCACTAAATAAAATCAACTCGTATACTTCTCGTCGAATCCAAATTTTTTCTATAAATTTGATCTTCTGTTTCTCGACCTAATCATTGCAGGATTGAATCCAGATTATTTTGCTGTACCTATTCGATTCATTCAATTTCGTTATGTTTCTTTTTTTCTCATCCGATTTTTATTTCTAAATTTTCTTTGCCTGTTCAAAAAAGAAATTTCCGAATAACATGGGCGAAATTTAGATTCTTTTGTTCCCATTTTTATACTCTGAGTTACATATTTATTAAAAAAAAACAATTTTCTGTGCTGATCTATCTTCCAGCAGAAGAGTTTTCTCTCAATGAATATTTCTCCCAATATTTTTTTTCGATTTTTCAAAAGATTCAGTTTTTAAGGGGATATGAAGAAGGGTGAGGAGGGCCAATTAAAAATTTGGTTGGAAGTTTAATTATATTCGTATAAGAATACAAATCGTCATTGGCCAAGAGATACTGACCAAAAAGCGTCAAATTGATTCTATTCATTTGAAAGAAAAATACTTAGCCTATTAGTCTAATAGGCCATTCCTGTTTCATATTCGAACAAAATTAACATTTTAAAAGCACTTTTTAATTATAAAAACTCTAGTGCAGCAATGCTCGGCTAGAAAACCCAATTTACTCCATATTTATATCGATAGAATCGATGTTTGTATAGATAGTTATCGATATATCGATATTTCATAGCTAGTTTTGTTGAGACCACCAATCCTCCCCTCTCACTCCTATAAACACTCAACTATATTCATAACACACTTTTATATTATTGCTCGCAGCTACAATGTAACACTTTCGTTAACCATTTTTATTTTTTCGGGTATTCTAAATGATTTGTTTATATCTTTTGGAGGTGATACTAAATCTATTAGAGATTCTTGTGAACTAATCCCTACTGTTTCTTCTTCAGGTTCTGTTTTAGATTCACTTGTTAATTTAAATGTGTTGTTTTTATCACAGGTATTTGATATTAATTTTATGGCTTTATTATTAGCTTCACGATTAATTTTTGAAGGTGATATTAAATCTTTTACGTTATTTTTTTTAAGGAGAGTGTTAATTATAGGATCTGGATGAGATTGGATATAAAGACTGATGGCTAATTGGATTTCTGTTCTGGAATTTTCTGAAGGAAAGGGTTGAGGATTTATATTTGACCATAGATTTTTTAAATCTCTGTTTGTTAAGGATGTAATCCAGTGTTTAGCTTTGAATGAAGGTGCGTTTGGAGTTACTTGAATACCTCAATCTTCGTTGTGCATGGGTTTAATTTTTGTAAACTTACAGGATTTTGTTGTTTATTTTGTTTCCACAGGTGTTTTGGATTCTGCACATGGTTGATGATTGCACGACAGCACTTCGAATGGTTTCCTTGGACAGCAAGATTTTTGATGGTTCTGGAAATTTTTAAATTTTTTTCGAAAAAATATTTTTTTTTTATTCTGCACGTTAAATGTGCCAAAAAATCTTTTACACTTTTTGCAAATTAGTTCAATAAAATTTTTATAAAATTTCACACTTTTTTAGACTTTTCTTTGAAAAAACAAAACACAGGATTTTTTATGTTCGGGCGCCAATATTTTGTAACGAGAATATTGGTTACAAAATAATTAAATACTTGTAAATGTTAAAAGGTTGTATTAAACAAGATATAAAACAGTGAAATACTAAATAGTAAGTTACGTAGGAATAATAAGGTTAACAGAAAAAGGTAAAGAAGATAAAATGTACATGGTTACATGAGTTTTTATAGCTAGAAGTTTTGGGAGGAGAATATGGCGATTTCTTGGAGAGTGGAAATGGTAGTGATATGATTGGAGAGTTATGACAATACAAGTTTAGATATTGTCCAATAGGAGTTTAAGGAAATGACATAAATGGTGATTTTGGGTATTTGCAATATCTTTAGAATGGTTTCATAGAAAAGAGTTGTTATGAAAAGTGTATTTATGTTTATTTATAAACATTGAATGTAGAACAAATGAGTCAGTAAAGGCAAGTAAAGACTTGTTTAAATGACGTCAATATAATGAGAATTGTTTTAGGTGATTGATATATATGTGAAATATATATATATAAGAGAGAAATATTATGAATGATACGAAATTATCATTACATGTATTCCGCCTGATCAAATTTTTTTAGTCATTTTTATAGAGACAGTAAATAATGGAAATGTGTATAAGTTCAACATAAATTTCAATAGATATTTTTCCCGAAATATTAAATAAGAAGGAGAACTTCTAATTGGTACAAAGCTTTTTAATTAATGAGATCTGCGCATTCCTCCGAGAATTTTGAATATGGAACAAAGTAATTAACAAATTATCTTAGAATAGATTACTGTGGGCTTTTCAAAGTTGATAAAAAGAGTTTTAACAACTTTCTGTCGACACAATATGAAAAGAAATGATCACAGAATACTGTGTTTAGCCAAGTGATTAACAAAACTCGTCTTGGTATTACAATTTTATGCAAGACTTGATTGTGCAAGACCTACACCATACGTTAAACCAAAAAAAAAAAGAAAACAAACCGCAAAATGTTAGAAATGCTCCTGCTTAAATACGTTTTGCGATATTAAGCATTTAATTTACCTATAATAAATATGCTTACGTATGAAAAGGGGCAAAAAGAGAATATTGAGACTTGAAAAAAACACAATTAAAGTTCAAATTTGATATCATTTTTAATATGTTGAAGCTACGATACTTCGGTTAAAAAAAATATGAAAGAAGAGTAGATCTAGTTTTCAAATCAGTTTTTTTTGGTAATTCAACCTCTTTTCCATATTTTTGAGGCATTTTCAAAGTTAACAATAATTAGACCCTCTTCATTTACACAAAAACTTTAGGTCTAAAAATACATTCCAATCTCTCCATTTCAGTTCATGGATGGTACCTACTTGTATCCCATCAGTTTAAAAAAGTTGAAAAGAAAGATCATTATACCCTTCCGATTATGAAATTTATTCAAAAATTTGTAAATTTTCAAGAAAAAAACACTTCAAAAGTAATTTTTTGCAGAAAATCACATAGCCCTTAGAAAAAAAATTCAATGTATTAAAAAACAATTGAATCAACGACGCACGAAATTATTAGAAAAGGACAGTTTGTTTTTGAAATGGAAGTAGTGTAACAAATTTCACAGATAGGGCTGTGAAGTTTTGTAGGGTGGCGAAGTTTTGTAGGATGCAAAAATCAGTTAAAACCGCATATACAGTAGGATAATAGGACAAAAGTAAAATCAAAGGGAGCAGGTTTGTCTGGATGTACATTTTATTTCTCAGTCGAGTTATCAAATTAAATGGGACTGAACACAAACATATTTACCTCAGACACATACTTGCATGTGAAGAGACTCGGAAAAGAAATTGATACATTTTGAGGAACATTAGACGAAAAAGGGATTGATTTTTGTTCAAAAGAAGGAAATTAGTTTCTAACCACGCACAAGAATTCATAGAAAACAAGAGGTACGACATACTTTGGAAATAATAATCACAATTAAGAAAATAAAAATTTCAAGAGAACAGGAAAAACAAATTCATTAAATAATTTTATCATGCAGTAAATTGATTAAGAGAAAAAGTTTATAAATCACTTTGAAACTTTGTTTCATTCACAACATACAAATGTAAGATGGTTAATCACATAGAACTAGGAACATAAAGATAGTTGCACATATACAAAATATTAACCCCCTTTACCATACAGAATGATAAAATACAAAATCAATCAAATATGCTCCATCCAGTGAATATTCATGAACAATGTTTAAATTAGCAAGTCAAAATAAATATTTTTGGTTCATTATAAAATTTTCAGGCATAATAGATTCTGACTGAGTTTTGCCTAGGTTTTTTTCAAAAAAACTAATTACTGAAAATGACGGTGACATATACATCTCATATGAATTTCAGCTAATAGTCCCAAAATTTTCTTGTGGTAATGAGACCAAAAACGAACTTACCCTCATCCCTGGGTCTCAATACATACAAGATCAATTTTGATGAGTAGATTTTCTGCGAAAACTTACACAAAAAGTATGAACACTTTAATGCAGCGTAGCTAACGTTGTTATTAAATAGGCACGAAAGTGAGCTTAAGAAAGCAACTTTTTCGCCGTTTTAATAAAAATATTTCACATCATAATGATATGAAGTAAATATTTTTCGACGCTTCGATGGGGATACATAACCATAACAATACTTATAGACAGGTGAAGGTATTAACTTATTCATGAGCACATTGTTGCTGTATCCGCCATTAGAAAATTTTTCCAAACTTTGTAGCCTATATAGCCTTCAACATTTTTGCCTCGAAGAAGCGATAAGTCAGTTTTTGTATCTGATATTAGCTATTTAAGCACATGCCCGTCCTTTTTTTGGGAAAAAAGTACCTACCTATCTAAAGAAAAATCCGAAACAAAAAAAGAAAGGATCGGTAAATAGCAATCTTTCTAGTACTCGGCAACAAATGATGTTCAATTTTTCTAAAGTCACTTCAACAACGCATACATAGGCCATATAACATCTGCTGTATATAATATACTGCCTGTAAAATAATATACTTGGTCAGCAGCAGGCTACTTTCTCTTTGGTAATAAGTTAGAGGTAGGTATACTTTTTTGAAGAAAAATTTTTTTACATAGTTATTCGTAGGTCTCTACCAAGTGCCTACACGAAAAAAAGATGTTATTAGGATGTAAATTTCCAAACTGTTATGTAGGTTTTCAAAGAAAATCCACATATTAAAATTGATCTTGTATTCAGACTCACGGGTGAGGGTGGGTTCGGTTTTCGTCTCATGTACGTAGGAAAATTTTGACACTATTAGCAGAAATTCATACATATAGGCTATATATACACACACACACATTTCCGTTGATCTCGATACAGATCAAAATTTTTATAAGATAGTCTTGAAATATGTACTTTTATTAGGATCTACACAAGGACAATCCTTATTGTTTTGGTTCAGATCGGCCCTATGGTTTGTCAGTTACATCCTATCATGTTTCATTTTTGGGCTTAATGGTTCATGCGTAAAACTGATTTGAAAAAATCTCAAACTATTGCTAAGAAAATAATATAAAGTCCGTAGATAAATAATAGTATACTTGATAAAGTCCAGATGAACCAAAAAATCTGCACAAAAACAGGTTTGCATTTATTTATTTTGCTAGGCAATAATTTGGTATCTTGGGTACGTGTTTTATAACTTCGTAATACACTTCATTCTTTCACTTCATTATGAATTTCTTCGACATTTAATTTTAAACATAAGGCTCCAGCACACCGATACGATACTAAGGCAGTAAAAACAATTCACATAAGTAAATGGAAGGTGGTACACTGACGCGATACATGCAGTTCTGAAGGGGATATTCTGCATTTGGTGTGATATTACATATTTAGTACATTCTTCTGGTGGTCAAAACTCTTAGAAAGTCTTCAAAAAATAATCGGCCATATTTTTCTATTTTTTAAATTGAAAAATAGTATTTTTAACTCCATATTAAAAAATAAATTTTGAGTGATTTAATTTTTCAAAAACCCTGTATTTACCAAGCAACTTCATCTTCTTCATCCATTATAAGTGCAGCTAATAAAAATGCCTATTCCACATTGAAAAAATAAATAAAAATTTTACAGACGTTTTTATACTTTTTAGCACCTAGCTACGTCTTTTACTTAGGATACACAACTAAAATGTGTTCAAAATATTTTTTTGCTCCAATACCGAGGCGGTCTAATTCATCCAGAAATGCTTCAAAATATTGCGTCAGCGTGCGTTAAAAAGTACCACAGACGATACTTCGTATCGCCTCGACTGCACTGCCTCAGAATTGCGCCAGAGTGCTGAAGCCTTAACATTTACCCACCAATTTTACACATAATTTTAATATGTATTTCCATTTTTTTATTTTATTTAATTTCACTAAGTAAATTAAATTATATTCCAACAAATTACAAAATATGTTTTCTACCAAAACTTAAATGTTTTATTTGCTAAATATATTTTTGATATATTGATTGATTTATTGAGTTTATTATGAATTCCTTTGACATTTAATTCTAAAAGTAATGTTTAAACACAGTTGCGCGAAAAATTTTTATTGTTGATTTTTTATTGTATTTATTTACTTATCTATTCATTTACTTATTTATTTATTTATTCAGTTAGCTAGTTTTGTTTTTAAGGAAAACCTACATTTTCTGGAGTTGCTTGCTGCGCCAGTTTTTTTTTTCTTTTCGTTCGAAACTAATGCTTGATAAAACGACGAAGGTCATTATGTGGTCCACTGACACAAAGGTGGTCCACAAATTATAACGTTCGATAGTAAAAACGTCAGCTGCGCTGATGTCAACCGAAATAATGTTGAATTTTTGGTAAAATTTTCACGTTGTAAGTCCGTAAAAATTTATAATAGATTATCGTAAGTTGCCAGCGCACCATCGGTGGAACGGATGAATCGTGTGAAACCGATTAGGTTTATGCAAAAATGTGCGACGTCTGAAGAAAAAAGAGAAAATTATGGATTTCCGCGTGCCCCATTAAATGAAATGAATTTTTAACCACCAATCAAACAACAACGCCATTTAATCAACGCTCGTGAAGGACGGACTAACGAATGATTTCGAATTTCGCATACGCCTCCTTGAAAACCTGAACAATAATTTTTTTTTTTTCATAATTTTGATTGTTAATGATTAGACGCGCAAAAACTTCGTTGGAACTCCGCTCTACCACCTACCTCCCATCGCTACTCATTGAACGACAAAATACAAAAACAGAATTTGGAGGATCTATCACACTATTAAAATTTATTCACGGGAGTTATGAAAGCAAGATCTAATTTTTTCAATCCAAATTTTTATTCACTGAGTATAGACAGACACATGAAATGTAACTCTTTCGCTTACCGCATTTCAGCACCACCTTCCCAAGTGATATAGACTATCATCCGTATTCTAGAACGATACCTAAGTACAGATTCGCTACTTAAGTAGTATTTTATCCATGATTCTCATGTGTAAGTAAGGGTAAACCTGGTCAAACGAGTACTTCAGTCTTACTTAACGTTAAGAAACGTTCTAGAATACGGGTGTATGAGTACATTACTAGGTACTTCATGTTATACATAATATAATGGAATATCAGTTGGAAAGGTGGTGCTGAAATATGGTAAAGAGGAGAATTTACCAGCCTAATAATACTACCTACTTCTAAACTATACATCTTTTTAATTTACTTATTTCATTTTAAAAAAGTTTGCCCCTTCTATTATGATATTTGCCCCTCCTAATATCAAAGTCTGGTTTGTGGACCTGATTTCTCATCAGAAAGGAGATTTTTATGCTTCTGGTAGGACAAAAGACGAAAAATTATAATGCAAGTGAAAGTAAGTTTATCGCATTTCGCATTCATACAAGACCAGTAAACCAAAGATTTCGAAAAGAAATGATTAAAAAGCGAAAAAAATTAAGAAATGAGAAGATAATTGGCGAATACGACATTCAAGGATGGAATTTAAACCATTACAAATGTACGGTAGAAACTAAAGAAAAGCGTAGTGCTCAGTAATTTTAATAATAAATCAAATTTTTAATCTGGATAAAATTCAATCCGTGTACATAATGGGTGCCTTATGAAGTAAAATTATGGATACCTACGGATGCCATTTACACGGAAATTCCAAATAATCAATTAGATAATGTTGCCATTAGCGAGGTTTTCACTAGACTTTTTTGCAAGCTACAATTCAGTTTCTAAAAAAGCGAGATTCCATCTTGTAAAAAATCCTAGTGAAAACCCCGCTATTAAACCATTTTATTAGGAACACGAGCTAATAAATGATATCGAATTTTACTGACATTTCCGCAAAAACTTGCGTACTTTTTATTACTACGAAAACGAAAAAATTCTAGACAAAGAAGAATTGTAAATGTTGTACGATATTGAAAAAAAATTTCTCTTCAAATTATTAAAAATAAACCGTCTAAGTATGTCTGTATACTCTGTACGTACTCTGTATATTAAAAGCGAATAAACTCCGCACATGATACCTACTCGGCGACTTGATATTTCCAATAACCAAATCGTCGGCTGATAAGATCTTGAACTACAGATTTATTAAGCTGACCAATCAGAACTGATGACTTGCAAATGCCAATGCTTCATATCATCTTTGAGTTATATTCCTAGTAGTTGTGTATACGAAACGGAAATATAACGTCGCGAACGAAAAGCGTTTGACGTTCAGAAGTCAAATCCCTAATATGTTGGAGTCATTTATTAATCAATGCAGAATATTTACCACGACGTCTGAGAGGTCGATTGCGAGAGTTTCCTATGCTAGACAATCCATAGGCCTTTCGAAGATTTTCCAAACAAATGTAGTATCAGCTGTCCAGCAGGTTTCGAATTACCCAGTAAAAAATGTCAATAATTATTTTCCTTGAGCTACCAGAGGCATTGATAGGCGTCATAGGCGCCGACTTCAGTTTTTTTTTTTTCATTGTTGTCAGATTTTATAGCTGTAATTTGTAAAGACGTACACACTATCAATTAGAATTGAAAAAATAATTTTAGGGTTAGGAAAATGAATTTTCAGTGTTACAGTTGTACCTCATGTGTTCCTAAATCGGGGCATATAAGCGCAGACTCAGATTATATTTCATTCAAATTCTTTAACGGTGATTAGTTTTTAGAAGTGTTTATTTTTTTTTCTTTTCACAATCTAGAATTGCGAAATACTCAATATTGCTACTTTTGTTCTTCTTTTATTTCATTCAACGATAGCTATATTCATACAATATTACGATTAAAATTTACATGGGAGTTTGTTAGGTTTTGAGGCTAAATGCTTGATATTTGGATTAAAATTCATATAGATTTGAAAATAGCTGTCGGAAAAAATTATGATCTAATATGGAAGTCTGTTCAATAAAATCCATTGATGCCTACACCTGTAGCATAACATAAGAAACAATTCATGGCGGAAGACCACTGGTCAGTGGTAACCACGAATTCGATAATTCTCAAATCACCCTTTTCACAATTATATCAGCGAACACCCAGACGAAGATCGAAGTGACCAGTTACAATGAAAGAAAAATAAAAAAATGTATATGTTTGTAATGTAAGCAACACTTTGTCCGTAGAGTACTATTTAGTGATTATTATTGTTAAAAGGATAAAAAATGGTGTACCAAACCTAATAAGTCATTTAGAAAGATTCGATACTATTCGCAAAAAATTATGAATTCCTAAAAACGAAAAACAGGGGAAATAGTGGCGCATAATTTCGAACAAAAAAATAGCCAGGCATAGCATTATTTTTTTTGGAAAAAATGTATATTAGTCCAGTGTTTACTTTTTTTGAAAATCTATTCAATCAAGGAATGAAACATGCTCACCCACCACCAGCCTTTACGCGTGTTACATAATTCTTCTCTCGATAGATAATTCAACTAGTATTCAAATTAAAATTTTTTTTTCTCCTCCAACTTCACGATTTATTTTTCTGTATGCCCTCTATTTTCATTCATATTCCGATTTGTAAAACAGAACATAAGCAGAGAATTTTAATAGCCCAACTCAGCCCATCTATGAGCAATATGTTCGCGCTTACCTACTTAAAGGGATCTCGAAATAATATATCTAACTTGCATTACTTTCAATCTTTCATACAGTTGCGGCTTGCGAAAAATAAAAATCAAAAAAATGAGCTAGACCTACTAGAAAAAAAAATTGCGTTAAATTTTGAATTAGGTTATTCGAATTTTCAGCTCAAGACTACCAAAACAGAAAAAAATGAACTTCCGCCATATTCTGAACTTTGAAGCAGATGAATTAAACGTTTAAATTTTTGCATTATGAAGAGCAAATAATTCATTAAAAAACTAAAGAGGAGAAAAGAAAAAAACTTTTAAAGTATTATAAACATTCGTTCAAGTCCAAGAAATATTCCTTAATAAAATCTCTTTCGGTAAGTAGGTACACGTTTTCAAAAGAAAAAAGGTCTAGCGCAGCAATACTTCGGTAGAAAACCTAGTTTGAAAATTTTCAACTGAAATTCAAAACAAATAAAAATTCTAAATATGTGAAAAAATTGACAAAAACTAATGATATTTTTCGATATCTGACAAAAATATTCATCTAGGTATCGATGTTCCATTGCTAAAGTGTTAGCGGTTTTTTCGAAAACAATTAGAGCAATAGTCATAAAATTTTCACCAGACCTGCTCCTGTATGAAATCTATCACCCACTGAAGTTTCAATCATATTCTTACTGTAGTTTTCTTAGAATCCCGTAAAAACTTCTTTTCCAGGGATTTTTTTCCTGTTTCTCCGAAAGTACTGAACCAATAAGTAGCAACCTTCTTTCTGACCTGCTTCTATATGAGTACTACCTTTTGTGAAAATTCCAGTTCGATCCTTTTAACGTTTCCTCAAAATCCTGAAAAAACCACTTTTCCAGGAATCTTTTATGCTCCAGGTTTCTCAGGAAATACAAAACAAATAGGCACCAAACTCCTATCAGATCTGATCCCTTATGAAGACTGCTTTAAGTAAAAATTTTAGCCCTGTCCCTTTCGTAGTTTTCTCAAAACCGTGAACGCAACATTTTTTTCAGTTTTCTTGAAAACTATTCAACTAACAGCAACCAAACTTCTATCAGACTTGCACTTATATAAGAACAATATTTCTTGAAAATTTAAACCCAATTTCTTTCATCATTTCTTTAAAACAACTGTTTCAGGAATTTTTTATTTTCCAGTTTTCTGGGGAACTACGAAATCAATAGTTAACAAACTCCTATTAAACCTACTCCTATAATTTTCTGAAAATCGTGAACACATTTGGGCGATATGTACATACATACACACATAATATATACATATAAGTTAATCTTCTAAATTATAAGAAAAGTTTTTTAATGTCGCAACTTGGCTCTAGAACCGCTGAACCGATCTGAATGAATTTTCTACTAAATTAATTGTCCTGATCTTCGGCTGGTTTAAAATCAATAAATTCAAAAATCTTTTGGATAGAAATTGAGTTATCTTCAAAAAAATGATCCCTAAAATAAATTGTGTGACTATGTTTGCGAACGGCTACAAACATATGTGCTGCTATTTTGTTTATTCTCTTTTATTTTTCTGTTTTTCAACTTTAGAGTTGTTGCAGTTGCAAATAGCTGTATATTGCTTCGACTTTGTTCATTCTATTGAATTTTCTCACTCTCCAAGTTTGGTATTTTTGCTTTTGCAAATATCTAATGAAAAATGAGTTGAGTAGATAGTGCTGAAGTGTGATAAGAGGGAAAAATTGGGTATTTTTATAAGTGATAAAGCCTAAATTATACCTCTGAAAAAAGGTGTAGAAAACTTTTTTATTAATTTTTAATTTTCTTTCAATTTTATTGAACCATTTTTCACTCACCTTGGATGAACCGGCAATGAACATAATTTGAAATTATATCTATTTTAGACAACATCTATTTTTCCAACTGGCATGGGCCATTGGCCCTTTTTTTTATTTGGACAAATATTTAGAGATTTTCTTTCAGAAAGTAAAATAAATCTTTAAAATGAAATTAAAATCAACAAAAAGTTTTAAACTTGAAAGGTAATTTAGTGGACTACTGAATCAGTGATGAAAATGCAAGACGCCTATACTATTTACTTTATTTAGGGGGCTCAAACGTGCCTATACTTTCAGTTTTTTTAAGTTTGTAGATGAATATACAATATACTAGAGAAATACTTCAGTAAAAAAAAAACCCTAAAATTTTAGACAAAAAATTACCAAAGAAAATATTACACCTCTCACCCGTGCGAAGCCGGGTTAGTCAGCTAGTTATATTACATACACAAAAAGAAAATTAGGTCAAAATGGGAAAATGGTACCAATCGTTTTCTTTCCTCATGAAACGGATAATTTTCAGCATCCCCATCCCTAACTCTTTCGTGAGGACAATTTTAATACCTCATTTGCAAGCAAACTGGCTAGAAATATACGTTAATAAAATTCGACGAATTTAAATTAAATATCTGTGTACGTTTCATAATTTCTACTTTTCTCCTGATAAAAGGAACAAAACATGAATGGGTTTGCATGGCAACAGTTGAACCGAAATAGAAAATCTTTTCTCATCAAATTCATTTTCTAGGCTTTATCAAAAGAAACGTACAGCCGGTCGAAGAAAAAAGGATGGATAATGAAAAAACTCTTAGAATATTATAATGTTACGTTGGTTGGTATTAGTTGAAAACTGAATAAACTGCAGGAATATTAATCCATCTAACCAATCGCTTCTCAGCCCCGAATATTTTCTTTGAACTAAACCGTCGCTGATCATTTCCACAGAATGACTAACGTGCATTGTAAATTGCAAATATTAATTAATCTCTTTCTCGCATATTTTCTAAAAAAAAAACCTGCTATTCAAAATTTTTTCATTTAGTATTTTATCTTTCTTTTTTCCCAACGCTATAATTATTGTTATTTTTGTTCGATCTTCACTGTCAGTTTCATTTTCCAACATTATGTCAAGAGGCTTATATTTTTACTACTCAAGTTTCGCAAAAAGAAAATTCTACCCCAGCAGAGAAATTCTATCAGGATTCATCACTATGACATGTAATAAAATTATCCCATCTGATAAAGTAAAACAATATTTTAAAACAATATTCAATTGGAGAAATGGCAACTTTGCGTTCATGTGTTGTAAAAAATAGCTTATTATTTCCATCCAGTAAAAACATAGGATGTTGTAAATACTGTACAATCAACAAATTTTCAAGTACCTATTGAAAGTTGAAGTTTATCCCATTCCATAAATTTCAAAAACCATCCCTCCTTTAAATAGAAATTTTAAATATTGAGACTGTTTGAGACAGTTCTCAAAAAAATAGAAGTTTTAGAGGGGAAATTAAGAGTTGAAGGGAAAATAAAACTTCCGACAATAACACCACAAAATGGTGAAAAGTCTATGAAAAAGTGTTTATCGAAATTTTAATAATGGAAAGGGGAGTGAAAGTGTTGGGTTTGTTTTGTCAGGTATACAAAAAAACACTGGGTACACTTATCAATCTTTTTCATTATTTGATTGGAAAATATTCATTGATGCATCCGCCATTCCATTTAAATCTCAAATTGGTATGGAAACAAAAATTACTAATCTTAGTTTATTTGAGTTAATAATTTTTCCATCTCAGTCCCCCTCCCCTTTTTAATTACAAACATCTTTTTTTATCTGCTAAAAATATACATATGACTTATTTGGTGTAGGTAGATGCTACCTACACGAGGTTCATAAACCAGGTAAAAGCAATTTGCGTGTAGGGCGACCGAATTGTATCTTGGTACTGGTAGACAGCTGGTTTAGTACCTAACTATACACAAAGCAGACCAACAGCTTAGGGCAATTGTCCAAAGGCACTGTGGTACTATATATGGACCACAACACATACTGCATCAGTGAGTACGTACTAATTTATGTACTTGCCTTTTCCGTTTGCCATTTGCAGGAAAATGTAGAAACATATCGTCTGTATGAGTGCATACAGACGACATATTTGTTTAATGTGCAATGCACTAATAATTTGGGTCGCGGAATTTGGTTTGTGACCTGTCTGTTGACGCAAGCTGAGCCCTGTATGGAGGAGGTGAGGGAAATATCCCCACAATATACATAGATTCATACCTACAATTGTTCAAGCCTTAAAATGATACTATGGATGCATGTAATCATTAACCATGGTATTTCATTGAACGTTTTTAATTCTAACTTCAACTGGTAATGCTTTTTTGACCATATGAACAAAACTATACAATACCACAAAACATTAGCCTTATCCATAAACGCATGAAAAATCTTCTTGGAATAGGAAATGAAAATAGGAGTAGCAAGAAAAATCCTACCAAATAATATACTGTATAAAAATTGAAATGAAATGAAAAGAAAGAGAAAAGAAAAAAATAATAAAAAGAAAATAAAGACCACATTTTCTGTGGACGAAGAAAAACGTTCTTCGGCAAACAATATTAAAACGAGAAATTTTTCTCTCGAATTCAAATAAAAACTCCTTCCATCGAGTCGGGGTCGGCTATTCCAACTTTTTTTTTGTTTGTTTCTATTATTGGCTATGAATAAGCAATAAGTCCAGACAGACTCTGATTCAGATTACTTATTTCATTTTTTTCTCCTCTCACTTTCCTTAACCCCCATCATTTTCAAGCAGAAATGATGAACAAGAGAAAAAATAAAAGATTTTCCGATATTGCCATCGGCTTATTATTATTATAATTATTTTTTTTTTTACAAATAAGTTTTTTTCTGTTTTCATTTCTTTCTTTCCGTTCATTTACTCAGTCGTTAAAAAAGAATTTACGATTATTTTTAAAAAAATGCAAATTTCATATTTGTTGAGGAAGATACTAGACAGGTGGATCGATTTAGACATCTCGTTTCACGTACCTACATACGTATATATATTCAATACACTCTACAATATTGAAAACCACTAAACGGTTGAATTTTTTTCGTCACTAAAACAAAATAATTGAAATTATCATGCAGAATAATATTGTGCAGTGAACTTAATGTAGGTAACACAGTATGAAATATTAAATCAAAAAAGTGAGCGTACACATACAATAAACACACATTTGTGTATATATATATATGCTAACATATTAACTAAATATATTTTATCAGTTCCTTCAACTTGACTTTGTTCTAAAAAAATTTTCAATGTTACACATTTGGCAAAAGTTTGACAACACCAAGACAAAATTCGAAAGAAAAACTGTCAAGAACTTCCCTTTCGAAATAGACTATAAAATTTTTATCACCATTATCAATTATCTCGACACTCGCTGGCATTATTGTAGTGGGTTTTCATCGATTTTAAACTGTTTTCGAAATAACGCTAATCCAGAATTCATAAAAAAATGTATATAATTATATGTACACAATCTACATCCCAAAATACGGTGGCAATGGCCCTTAGACACAATGATATGTACTCTAACATTATGTAATGATCAGTTCTCCTTTGAAGTGTTACAATGAAATATAATTATGACCAGAATATTTGAGTGAGATTAACAAAATTAAGAAATTTTTGAGAAGTCGAAGTAGTGGTCAAGTGCTTGACTTTGCAATCGAAATGTTACAATTTTGAGAACAGTCACAGTCACATTCTTTACCCAAAATGGTGTGCTTAGTTTGGTTCTGTTTGTGCTCCAGTACGAGATCGAAAAATTCATGCTGGTAGACTA
Organism: Ericerus pela; assembly: GCA_011428145.1. Classification (NCBI taxonomy): domain Eukaryota; kingdom Metazoa; phylum Arthropoda; class Insecta; order Hemiptera; family Coccidae; genus Ericerus; species Ericerus pela. The sequence continues at coordinate 154,526 of WOFM01000149.1, read as the reverse complement.
TGGACTATTTGATCTCGACCATCCCTCTTCCACGCTTCGACATCAAAGTATATCCTCCAGTCGTTGGGGAAAATTGACACATAGCCAAGCTCAGTAAGAAAAAATACATCTTTCCGATAAAATTTGAAACAAAAAATCTCATAAAAAATTGACTTTTTGTATACCTTTCAAACTGGAAACTCCACACCATTTGAAACAAAATTTTTTTAGTAAAAATTAATTTTTAATGATGCTTTTATTAGGTAAAAACATTATGTGAAACCTAGCGCCCTCACCCAGACACACACTCACAGTATGACAACTGTAGTAGTGCGTTCAGAATGAATAACCAAAACAACTACATTAGGAGAATTTTGAAATAATACCCCAAGTTTACCCAGATTAAAACAAACAATTTTTCCTTTTCCAGGTAAATAATTTTAACACAATAGATTATCCTCAACACTTTCACTTTGTTATCACATAATAACTATACTGACCCATCAGAACCATTTGCATAATTTTTCTCCAATTATTTATGGAGGTAAAGAGTTGTTTACACGAGTAAAACAACAGATTCATTCTAAACAACTTGAGCAATTCACCAAGATAAAACAACCAGTCAATCTGAATGGCTGTAGTGTCTTGGTATAGTTGCTGGCGTTAGCTTGACCCCAAAATTATTAGTATGATGAAGGCTTCGATTATTTAAGTGAATGGATACGTTATACGATAACCAGTGCTCCCAGCAGTTGTATCACGCCAATATTAATCGAGCATTCCATGATTATAAAAAAGATAAGGAAGGATGAATTTTCTGCACATGCGCAGTAGGTATTTTTTCATCTGTTTTCAGTCTGTTGGTCCTGTGAATGTAAAGCTATCAAAAGAATTTGCTTTAAATCAGAAAAATACAATGAAATCAAGTGAAATCTATGCCCATAAAGAGTTTTGTAATATAACGTTGTTACGAATTGTCATGTTTACCTGGGTATCCATATACCTATATGATCGAAAGTATATTGACATCGATATTACTATTAGTGATTACAAATATCGATACTTTTTCGTATCGACAGTTGTCAGTGATGGTAGCCGCTTTGGTGGGCACCGAAAATATTTTATTAAATTGAAGTCGTGAAAAAGTAGAAGTGTATAATAAAATATTTCACGGCTATTATTAACCAAGCAGAAAATTAAAAATGGTTTACCTAGATCCCTGAAGTGTAACAAAGTTTTCCTTTATCTGAGGGACAATAAGTACACGAAAATTCGAAAGTACGTTACACCAATTTAAATTTGAATTTTTAACGCTATCTATGAGAAAAACAACGACTTTTTCAAACGATAAAACAGTGACTCGATAAGAGTAAGCATTTAATACTTTTAATTCTTTAACAAACAAAAAAAATAATAATTCAGCCATAAAATGATAAAAAGTTGGGCTTTTTAAGACCATAACTATCATGTCTGTGTCACCTTGCAGCGTTTTTCGCTTTCCCATTTACTTCATTTTGATTCACCCTCACACAAAAAAACTGGAAGCAGTATTAGTAATATTTTTTAAGCAATCTGATACAACGTAGGCTAATAAAAAGTTGAGAGTGGAGTGCTGCGTATAGCTACCACTGACAAAACCCAAAATTTAATATAAATGAATCGGTAGCAGCATTAAGGGCTTCATATCCGTATCGCATAAATTTGTTTTAATTTGAATTATGGACTTAACGAAAAATGGATAATACAGCATGTCATAAGATTAACCTCGGTCCAAATGCAGAATGGTACCAAAATTACAAAGTCGAAATCACGTGAGGAAAATTTCAAACGTGATTATTTTCCTGAAAATCCTACAAAAATTGTGTTAGTCGGTAAGCAATAACTTTTTTTTTGCTTCTTTTTTTACTATACGCTATGGCAATGAAGCCATTATCTGAAATCTATTGATATCGATGAGAAGGAAGGGAGTGGTCAAGACAGGCCATTAGTCTGTTGATCGGCTTCTGGCATGAATTGGAACTCATCGGTGACTGGTCAACTGGTCTCACCTCAAGTACCCGAGTACCGATGCTTTGATTATTTTTTATTACCTTTTTCTTACCCATGGTGGTATATGGTGCTTATTACTTTGATTCTCAGGTAGCTGATTGTATTTCACACTCTGACAGTGCGTGATTATTAATTATGACTGATTTACTCAGGTCCTTAACCAAAGTGAAATTCCAGGGAGAGTAAACACCACATTATGGAGGGCAAAATTTTTCTTTCTCAGATATGTAATATGATCAGGCCGTAGAATGTCAATTCGGACTCGAGAAGAAAAAATTTATGAGCCTTCTAAAACATTTAAAATCACATTTGTGTTCAATGCGGTACCCAAAATTTATCCATATGAGAAATTTAATAATATTGGAGAAGCCAATTTTGCGAGTGAAGCAACCAAAACAATTTTTTCGGCAGTTTTTCAATATTTTTTTTTTAAATGCCCGGCTCTAAAAAGTTCGGTCCCAGGGAGAACTTCCCTTCCCCTTTTCGTCAAGCCTGCATATTACGTAGGATATGTCTTATTAACTATTTAAAATTATGTACAGACATAGTGGTGGAAGGAGAGGAGAGCAATATCAACAAGAAGCCTTAAAATAATACCTATGACAAACACATTTTCATTTCACGCAAATTTGTAAATAGAGGCTCCACAAGGAGCGCTTAATTCGCCTCATATTATTACAGGATGATGTATTTTTCCATAAAAAAAAAAAGTCTGAATTGATTTTCTGAAAATGGGAAATACTTGAATATGGATGGTCACTAGTCGTTAGATGACAATCTTTGAATCCCACCCAAGTGTAACGATAAACACTCATTTTTAAAAGAAATTTTCGCATTACAAGATCAAACAAACAGTAGTTCACAAATTGATTGAAAAAAACGAAATGTCGAAAAGATAAAAAAACTCGCGAAAAATGGGAAAAAACGAAGAATAAAATTTATTCAACCTGAAATCTCATACACATTTCTAGACATCAAGGGCGTTTCCAAGAGGGCAAAGAATACGATTTCCCCATGACCTTTTTTTTGGATTCTGAGAAAACTATGAAAGGGATCGGGCTGTTTTGGTGGGAGACGATTTCCATAAACGAGCATGTTTATCAAAAATTCTTTAACTATTGCTTCAGCAGTTTCCAAAAAAAACGTAAATACTGAAAAAACTATGTCAGTAAAACATCAGGTGTGCTGTTTCTCCATAAGGAAGAAATGAGGCTGAAATATATTGGTTGGAGACTGAATTCATATCAGACCAAGTCCGGTAAAAATTAGTTTGTAGTTTTCAAAAAATCATAAATAATCCCTATGATTAGCAACAAAACATCGGTGCATCGATAAGTTTGTGAAAAATATTGATAACTTTCCGTCGTTTTGTCGCAATTTATTCATGTATTTTTAATTGAGGTTAGTTGGGTTTTTGAACTTCTCGGAAATGTAAAATAGGTAATTACTTCTGCCGTATTTTTCCAGAATACTTATACATTTTCTTACTGAACATGAAGACAGCTTGCGACCAAAATTACTGAATTTAACAAATGTTTTATTGCCAAATTCAAACTTTTTAAAACAAATTTTTTTTTTACTTCAAAGAAAACCGTTTTAAGAGACAGTTTATTTATATTCTATTTGGAAAATAGTGCAGAAATATTAGCACTTTTTGATAACACACTATTCCGAAAAATTCTTCTGGGAAGAGGGCGAACCTAGTTTTCGAAAGAAGCTGATCTTTTGGTCAGTGTGAACCTCAAAAAAAATTTTAATTCTGAAATAGTTTCGACTTTTTGGACCTGAATCGGTGAACAAGTTTTGAGTTAGGAGTGAATTCTAATCATATTCTTATCGTAAAAGTTATTTTAATTACTCTATTGTCGATCAGTCGATTTATATTTTTTATAGTTTCTGCTTCTCGAACGCCTTCCGAAATCTGAACTAAAAAGTAAATGAAGGAATTTAAAACTAACTTTTCCGCGAAAACAATGGTGGCCTAGCTGTTGCTCTTGCCTCGGTCTTGCATAAATAAGCTTAATCTTGTTTTTAAACTTGGTCAAATTTTAGGCATAGTTTCGGTCTTGCTAATGTCATTTTTTCTTTTAATATGATGGCTAAATTAAAATTATCGTTCATGTCCTTCCAAATTTTTTTTTTAAATTATTCAACATAAAATATCACAGATTATTTTACTAGGTACATATAGAAATAAAAATAATATATACGAGTATTTTGGATTTTTTTCATAATTTAGTCTTAGCCTTTCTATTGTAGGTATAAGGGGTAGGGTCTTGGTCTAAATTTCGCTTCTGTAGACAGAGTCTGGCCCTTACAAAGTTGTTTGAATCGTCACTACTCGTAACATATTACTGCGACAAAAATTGAAGAAAAGTTGGAATTCGATAAAAATGGGTGACTTTCGATTACTATTTTCTCTATGTTAGATGTATTGTACAAGGAAATCGATTAGAACATCTTTTTCCTTTATTTTTTTTTTATATAATGAAAAATTACATAGATATCAAACATTTTTTACTAAAACGTTTTTTTGGATAAAATCAATACTAACTAAAATATACGCGAAAAACTGATTTTTTAAGCATCTTTGCGACATTTTCCACGGTTGAAAGCAGAATGCAGTAACCAATCATACGTAATTTGAAGATACAAATTTAGTAGGTAGATACCGACTTTGTCAAATAAACGTCCTTGATCAAATGTTTCCGTGCTCATGTCTTGTCACAGCTGTGAAAAAATTTCATAGTAGTTTTTCCTATCATGGTTCCAGACCTTCAAAGTAACCTCCTCTCAAAATGTATGTACTAATATAGGCACCTATATGTATGGGATATAGGCTAATGAACTTGGTAAACAAACTGGTAGGCGCAATTCCTCACGGATTGGGACGAAGTTTTGCATAAGCACCCTCCACGTTTATATCTCAGTCATGTTCGAAGATGAGATAAATTTGTCCATTAGTTTTCGAATGGCCGCTGATTGAAATTTTCACTATAATATAAAATTTTTGAAACTTGGTACACGTGATTTGTAATTCTGTATATTCTAGGCGAAATTTACCTTTACGACTAGCATACCGTCGTCATTTTTCACAAATAAAACTGTTTTCAATGCTTAGTTTCAGTTTTTTCCCACCTTATAAGCAAGAAAAATCATCCGTGTCTTACTGAGGTTTATATTTCATATTTTTATGGCAGGAGCTCATTTCAGCTAGCGTACTCCATCTTCGGCAAGAGATTCAAGTTGCCTTTCGTACGAAAGCCGCAGTTACAAACTATGTACGACAACACTCTCCCAAAAACCCAAAAAGTACGTTAACGCCTACGGACCGAACATTTGGAGTGCCATCAAGAACATAGCGAAGGGGGAAAAAGGGAGCGATTGCTCCATGACCTTCTTTTTTTTTCTTGTCACTTTTGAAATTTGGAAAAAGTAAGGTTATCAAATAAATTTTTTGCCTCCCGTTGAAGAAATCCTGACAACGGCCCTGAGTGACGGTACCCAACACAATCAAATATTTTGAATATTTTGCAGTTTTTAGAATTGTTCTTTCATTTCGAATTTCTCGCATATTTTCTCACCGTTGTAAGCCTCATCCCCATCATGAATTTAAAAAACTCTATCGTTTCAATACTTCCATACGACCGTGAAATTAGTTCTGGCTGGTGAATAAATGAAAAAGGGTTTGCCCAAAGATAGAAGAGAAAAACATTATCACTTTGTACTAACGGAACTCTACCAACTAGCCTCTTACTTCCGATCTCTCTCTCTCTCTCTCTCTCTCTTTCTCTCTGCTCCAATTAATGAGCGTGTACTAGGGTCACATTCCCGCATCGTTTACTGTCGAATATAGACTATCTCTACAGCATATATGCCGAATAGTCGACGTATAATTATTACAGATGACAATTATGTCAGACAAAAACCAAAGTAAAAAGGAAATAAAGAAGCACCACCATGAAAAAAGAAAGAATTATAAGCTACCTTCACTAAAGAAGATATAAGTATACGTATACAATCATATATAATAGGTAATTAACGTTATATGGGCAACAACAATGGAAGAAGACATTTAATATGACGAAGGTGCGGTTGTGAACCAGAAAAGTGTACAATGCTAAAGACACGAAATTGAAAGAATCGTTGAACAATTATTATGAAAGCGAAATGTAATCGTGGTTGAAGCTTAAGTTCTGAAGCATTTTCATATTGATGTTCCAACAATCGGTTGTAATCTTTGAATCCATGAAAGCCACGCGCGACAGACGTGCCACAATAAGTTTTATTACATTTCTACGTTCTGGCGAAGAGATCCAGGAAAAAAATTATAATAATAAAATAACAAAAGAAAAATGAGAACTCATAATAGAAGACCGAATATAGACACAATCCTCGTCAGTGTTACAATTTTATTTTTATTTTTTCTATTTTATTATATTCTACTTAACGGATGTGTTGAATTGATACCACTGCACCAGTATGTCGGATTATTAAATTAATTGAATCATTTATCGTTCCATTGTTTCTTTTTTTTTACCACACCCAACCTTTACGTTCGATATTCTTCATAATATGTGCTGGACAATAGGAAATTCGGAAACTGAAATGAGAAAAGAGACTTGAAAAAACTGAAGATGAGGAAAAGGAAGAAAAACGGAATTTAGTCGCCAATACTAAATACGTACAGGAATTTCAATATAACTTAGTTTTGGTCGTGTAAATAATAAAACGTTTTCATTCTTATGGTGGTGTCTCCTGAAATACATACAAATTGGAAAAATAAAAACGATTTTTTAACGTCGTGAAAATTGAGCACGTTTGTTAATAACGTGCTAAAATATTTTCAACAATTTAAGTTATTACCGAGATATTTATTATTTAACTTTTTCTCGATCGAGGTGATTTTATCGAAAACACCACAAGAACGTAGATAAATCATTGGTGCACCTATTTTTTACAACGAGAGGAAAAACGAAATTTTGGTTACAGCTTCATGAGTGTAAATAAGTCTTCAGCCTCCAGGCAGTGAAGCGATTTTACAACAAATTACTTCTTATACCTACCATCAGATACAAAAGCATACTATTATTATATAATTTTCTTCAAAATATTCTAGAATCCTTTTTTCCTTTTTTATTTTCAGCACAACTGCTCACTGATTAAGAAGGAAAGGGAAATATTACGAGTAATGAGAGAAGTAAGAAAATATTTATAATTTACCAACTCCTCTGTTAAGCTTTGCCGAGAACGTAAACTAACCGTTCTCTACCCTACTAATTTCTGCACCGCCTACTTTTTTTCCCTTAATCCATCACTGTTCAGCCACTTTTTAAATAAAACGTAATGATGGACAACTTTTATTAAGTATTTAAAAACTACTACCTAACCAGTTCCTCGAAAATCGATAATTCGAGCAAAAACTTGAAGATTCAGATTTATCTTATTTCTTTTCTTCTATCTATACATAAAATCAAAGTATCTTTTTTTGTGACGAGTAGGCAACTCCCTACTGGATGAATTTCGACAAAATTTTGGTCTTAAAAACTTGGTCATTTGTAGATGATTCTGACGAAGTTTTGCTGCTAGAGGTCAATAATTATGAAAGATAAACCGAATGTTCTTTTGAAAATTAGAGGCCTCAATTTTAATCAAGGGTTGTGCAGTCAGTTTTGAGAAGTGTAAATTCAAAACAGCTGATACGATAATGAAGGTCGAAAGTTGTCCCTGAATATTTGTCCCTGAATATTTTGAGCCTGGACCAGCTCTTTTGAAAGTTAGCTCTCAGTTATCCTTTAGGTTGTATAATCAGTTCGGAGAAGTGAGAATCTGGAAAATGAGAACTGTAATAGAGCTCCGACAGGTTATAACACATCTTCAAGTAAAACTCTTTAACCTGACACCTCATTCAAAAATATCCATTCCCCAATCTTAAACAGGTATCTCAGCATATTACATATATTTCTGATTGATTTGGATTCTGATTCTGATAAGTCAAAACATTTCTTTGGGCCAAACTCTTTAATTTAACACCTCAGAAATCTATTCAATCATTTTCAACAGGTACCTTGGAGTATTAAATATATTCCTTATTAGGATTCTGATGGATCATAGCACATCTCCAGGTCAAACTCTTTGATTTATCAGCTCTTTATAGAAATCCATCCGATCATTTTAAAAAGATGCCTTAGAATATTATACATATTTTTGATACTGATGAGTTTTATTACTTCTAATGGGTCACAGCACATATTTAGGTCACCCTCCTTAGTTGAAGACCTCATTTGTAAGAATCTGTCCCTCAATTTTGGACAGATTCTTCCGACAAAAAACCAATAGTGTAATAAATATATAGATTAATAACATCTTATAGCAATACTAGGCGAATGACTGATGGCTACGCCGCCAATTTAAGTCCCATTGATGAAAACAGTGCGGAAATTTTGGTGCTTTTCGATAACTGGCTGCCGGATTTTGAAATATGAAAAGCAAATGTAGTTCTCTGAAGAGGCTATTTGATTTTTCTGGCAAGAACTAAAAAATAAAACTATTTATCTAAAAAGTGAATAATTTTCTAATGCAGGCTCATTGTTTAAGTTCTGAAGAAAAGTTTTCTCCTAAACATGCAATTGTTTACTTTATTAAATGTCTTGATTTTCATTTCTTTCATTAAAAAATTGAACGGAATTAACCTGTGATCTGCCTCTATCATTAAAAAAATAGTTGATCAAAATTCGAACTCAGAGTGGAAATTTATAAAAAAATATAATATACCTATCTCCTTTTTTTGAAATCACAATTTTTTCAATTTGTAAAAAACAACAACAAAAGATAGAGCCAAGTACATGACGAAGAAAGATGGAAAAAGGAATCAAATTAATGAGAAAAAGATAGAAAACAGGAAATAGACAAAGAAAAACATTTTTTCAATTTTTTCTTTCACATTTTTGTAATTTGACTAAAATGTTAAGCCAAAGCGACAAAATATTGTCAGTTTAAAACACAGCGTTTGTGGACAGAGCGACATAGCCTTTTATTCTTCTTTTGTGAAAAGTTACAAAAAATGAATTTTTCTCTTTACCAGTCTGGTTGTCATGTCACTCGTTGGCTCTCACATTCTTTTCTACACGTTTTTTCTTCACATTATTACCTTGAACTTTTGCAAGCTCAGCAAGCTTGATCACTTTGTAGTTTTGTCTACTCTTTCTGTTTGCACTTTAACATTCTTTTTTCCCCTATAAACTTTGATGTCTACTAACTAAATCGTCTTACTGTCTTTAATGAACCAATAATAATAAAGCTCACAATGGAGCTTTCCCATTCGTTCAGTTACTGTTTTTACTTTCGGTGTAAATATTTTTGACAATTTTTTCGTAAAATTTTCGAAAGCAGTTGTGTTTTAATGTTAAGTGTTTACTCTAGTACTGGTAAAAAAAATAGTTGTAACTCGTAATATTATTTTTAATAAAAGTTTTTTAATAATTCATGAGTCTTTTTACTAGTGTACTTAATTTTGAGGTGATAACACTTATTGTATCAACAATTGTTCTACTTTCTGTCCTCCTGACAACCTGCTTTAGTTTTAATTTTATTTAACCTGCTGATTTACTGAAACTAGAAAGAGAGGAAGCGGATGTCTATGGCGTGTGAAACTGGTTTTGATATAGCTATGATCCATCCATAACACACCACAATTCACAAAATTCCCATAGGATAGTCATTTAAGGTAAAGCTATAATTGAACAGCCCACCATCAAAATCAGACCTTATTTGTTTCTTGGATTAATCAAATCCAACCCATGATATTAAAAGATTTAGAGCAGAATGCTAACAGCTACACCTCTCAGACTACTTATTTTTTTCCTTCCTACGTAAAAGATTGCACTACTGCACTTTTCATAAGCCAGCATCAGTTCTCTCAAAATAATAATTACACTAAGTGTGATTATCGTTAAAAATGACATTCACATTGGAACGTTTCATGGCGAGACAAAGAATGTGATTATATTGAATCAAATTTGCGGCCCCTAACGTTTATAACGTCATTTCATTGCAATGAAAAATTTGGAGCATTTTTTCTTGTTGAACAATTTATTTTGGATTTCAGCACTTCCTCAAAAATTTTAGAAATGTTAAGCGAAAATTCCCTAGGCTTTATGCCACAAGTAGTTTGCACGTACAATAATATTTATTATTCACCAAATATGTATATAATAATGTTCTCCAAAATTTTTTTACCCATCAAATCTTCCCAACAGTACCTAATGAATAATTATCAGACATCAGAAAATTAATAGAAGAAAATTAATTTTATTAACACTTTTGTTTCTACTGATAGTTTTATGTTTTAAGAGTTTTATGTTCGAACAAATATTCGGGTTGAAATAATGAACGTACTAAATCTATTTTGCACCTAACTCTGAGAGGATAATGCTTAAGAATGAGAGGAGAGTTAACAAAAATCAGATAACAGTTTAATAAAAAGTAGTTGATCTGCAGCACGCAATTTGCTGCAAAACGTACACAGAATAGTCAAAAAAGCATGTTCTCACATCTGACTATTGATTGTTTTCAATTTTATACCAAAGATGCCCGAGTTAATGATTATTTTATTTGAATAATATGGTCCAAGTAGCGGGAGCAAAACAATTTTCTATCGATACCTTCATAATATTGCGTCTGCGTTTTTTGATGGAAGTGGGGCTCAGAGGGAGTATAAAAACGATCTTCCAGCCACAGAAGAGAACCGTTCCAAAACTAAACTTGCTTTCAGCGAAGATATTCTCTGAATAAAGGTCAATTTAACAGGATTTGTTTTCTTCTTCAAGAAACAAAACAGCAGGCGTTGAATCAAAAATTATGGAACTTAGGACGAAGAAAGAAGGAAATGAAGGTGCCTATAGCAGCAAAAAGCTATGTAGAATAATTAGGTATAAAATTTTCATAAAAGGACGACTCCACCGCATTTGAAACATCTTCGTTTTTACAAAGTTGTTAACTCGATGGTTTAAAATCCCTTCACTCAAAGCTCTCAAGAAACCACCATAATTTTATAACTGTTGCCTTTTGCGAATTTTCTGCGGCAAATAAAATTCATTTTGAATATCAAAATTACTTTGGTGAACTTTTCATCCCGGTATATATATATAAGTTTGAAACTAAGAAATGTGGGCAGCAAAAAACGAGAACTTGCGGTTAGCAGCATAAAGTTCTTTCGGTTTGTTTTTTAATGCCGAAGTGCATATTTCCCTACGTAGCCGACAATAGATGACACCCAACTCGAGCTTGGTCAGATTATACACCCACTCCTATTATTATCCAATGCAATACTCATGTAATATGAGAATAAAGAAAACCAAAAATAAAAAAATAAAAAATTAAACGCGGCAGTAGAAATAAATCAGTACTTTATAATTTAAAACACAGACTGAAAGAAATTAATTTCAAATCACGAAGTTCCAATTTTATTTCCACACTTTATGACCAATTAACCGAAAATGAAAACGAAAAAAAGAAAAAAAAAAGAAAGAAAAACAGGTTCGAAAAGAATGTGTTACCAATTGGTACTCCTCCTCTTTCAATTAGGAATCGATATTACTACCAATTTACGATCCAGTTCTTCTCTACTTTTGTAGTTATTTTTTCTTCCTTGTTTTCACTTGCCAATAAACTTTTTAAACAATTGTTTTTGTTCATCTTTCGACAAATTGACTGTACCGCACAAAATTAATGGCGAAAGCTACAGTATTTCTTTTCTTTCATCTCTCGGTGTCTGTCTCTCCATAGTCCAAACTAATCATTGATGACTTGCTATTTCATCGCTACCACCACGCAAGGTTTAATTAGTTTTATTTGTTTGCAGCTCCAGTTTTCTTTTATTTACTCTTTTTTTTTTCCTTTTACTCCTATTATATAAAATGGAAAATTAATTTAGAAATAATTTCGTTAAACGAGATAGCCACAAAATCTCATTACTTACCTGAGTGGAACGACTATTAAGAAAAGCTATGCGAAGAAATTTACATTTTGTATTAAAATGATAATTTTCACGGTAGCTGTTGTTTAATTATGGAACTTTTTTTTAGTAGTCATCGATGTACAAGCGATGGATCCATGGGAAACTGTTTGGTACAACTGTGTTTCGTATAGTATGGGTCTAATTAGTTGAAATATAGACTAGCTTCCATTTAGCGAGGGAGTATCTTGAAGACATTGGAATATATGCTATTTTCGTTTATTCGTATTCACAAATATGGGCATAAATCACTTAGGCAAGTGCTCACAAAAAATTGAAGGAAACTGGTATATCATTTGGGAAAACTAACGGGAGTCGTTTTGCAAATGAGCAACGAACGATTCATTTAAATTATCTTACCTATATAATAGTTCCAGAAAACAGGTTTAAATGTTGGAAGTCGCCCCATACACAAGGACCTGCCCAAACGTGATAAAATTGACCGGAGTCACTTCACAGGAGTTTTAACAAAGAATTTTACAACCCTCACCCTTCTAAACATCACCAGATTGTCACTTTTCAAGATATTCAAACGAAGAGTCATACAACAATTTTAATCATCAATTATTAACTATGGTATGCAGAATAAAGTACGAAAAGATACAGCACAACGTATCGAAATAGTGACAGGCCTATGAAAAGACAATGCAAAAATAGAACCTTAAAACACTCGACCTACCTTCATTGAATATATTTAACACCAACCATTTACCATTTGACAATTTTTCAGCTGAATACTGAGCAACTAATCAATATTTGCGACTATTTTGATAAGAACTGTCTGTGATGTTAACTTTACTGATATTTTTAACCATCTTGCACATAAAGAAAGACGCATGCAGACAGTCTTATAACTGTTCAAAATGGGAGAGGAAATATAAATATCTACTTGCCCTTTTGACAATATATGTTCTGGACCACTAAAAAACGATGATTTCGAGTTAAGCATGTCGGCGCTAAATAGGCAACCATTGTGTACCTTTTGACGTTCTTTGCACTACGTTTAAGTTCGCTATCCTCGTGAATTTAAAGAATGACCCTTATCAAATGTATTCTAAATTAGTGATCTTGAGTAAAACGTTGAAAGTACGTACAAAGAACATTTTGATTGTCTACTTTTACACCGGCATGTCTTGACATTAAAAATTACATTAGTCTAATGGAGCTTTACTTGTCCAGTATTATACAGTTAAAATACCTTCCCAAATGATACACAGAAATTAATATTAAATTTTAATTAATTAGATGGATAAACTGGATACAGAATACAAAGACATTAGTACAGAGATTCCCAAACTATTTTGGTTCACGGTTCCCTTAGTGCATCAGGATTTTTCCACAACGTCCTCAAGTCAGAGCGCACCCAATATTTTCATTATATGCCTGAGGTTAGTAGTTATCACAGCACTATTTAGTTGATTCAGTCTATCCAACCACTATTAATGATAATACGTCTACATTCTCAAAACAATTACAGTATAGTATGCACTTACCACACCAAAATTTCTTTTTCAAAAAATGCACCCACAGAATTTTTTAATGAACCGCACCGCGCCCTTGTATCCTGCAAATAAGCCACGGCACCACAAGGCGCTGCGGCGCATAGTTTGAGAACCACTGCATCAGCGTGTAAATGTATAATACACATTTTATGTCTTAGTTGGACGGAAAATGCGTTTTTAAGAAGATTAGTTGAGGTGTAGTTCTTGTGATATAAAAGGGAAAACGTAGGTAACTTCGAACGCAATTTATGAGCTATAGAGAAGTGATAGAGCAATTTGGGCACATAAAACAGCAGGTAATTTTCGACAGAAAACATGAAAAATGAAAAAAAATTTTTGCTGCACACGTCCCTTTTTTTGATTTTGGGCTCAAGGCTGACAAATAGTGGTTTTTTATTTGAATCAAAATTCTAGTAATTTTACCAAACCTAGCATTCAATTTTATACAAATGTTAAATCATCATATTTTCCCCCTCATTTCTTTCTCAGACAAATTTTCGGTAGGCGAGAGCTAATCGAAAACACTAATTAACAGGTCTTTCGATTCTCCTGCGATTTTTTATTTCTATCGCAGGTCGAAGGTGCCATATAATAATGAAAATATTTGTTCTAATACCGATCACCATATACAATTTCATCCAACATATTAAAAGTTGATAGATGAGATGAAAACGTCATTAACAATCAATTTTGAAATGTTGAAAAAACCAACATTATACATAATGCACAAACAAGTTTCCTAGCTTATCAACTAATATTTTTTCAGACCTAGAGTAAGTGAAACGAATTAAAAAAAAATATTTTGACCGTGCCGACAATCGACTAAAAAATAGTTAACCGGTTCGCTGACAAATGGATATAAGCAGGGAAGAGAAAAAAAAACGGGAAAAAAAAACGGAAAAAAAACTGAAAAAAAAACGAAAAAAAACGAAAAAAAAAACAAAAAAAAAACGAAAAACAGGTCCCTGTAATTTTTTAAAATTTACTGAAGTCGAGGGGAACTTGCCGAACAATAAATGTCCTAACTTAATCGCATTCTACTCGCTTGTCAAATGCAACTTCTTTTCTACCATTCACAATATCAGCGTATATTTTATACTGCTACCGAATAGAAGATGAACAATATTTAATTTCTTTATTTGGAATTTTCTCGCTGTATGGCCTCTTCCTTCGATTTTTTTTTGGGTGCTCTGCAGTAATACGTAGTTAAGGTCGCGATCCCTACCGTAAATTATAAAATTAACAACATTTATCTGGGAAAGAAAAAGAAAAGAAAAAAGAAATAAAATAAGAAATAATAATTCTCTTTTCTCTCTAGTCTGGGTTAGGTACTCTCTCTTATACGAAATAATTTAGCACGCGACGCATCTTATAGGGTATTCCCACTTAAGAAGAAGACTCGTTCATTTCTCGTTTCATAAATTAACTATCATAGACGAAGTTTGGGTTTAGTATGGGTCGTAAGACATTGATGAAATTAAAAACCTATCCGACGCTAATTGGAGAAATTGAAAAAAACTTAAGAAGCTATGAAAAATACCGACTAATTTCTTCACGAACCTAGTTTCATGAAAATTAAGTTTCAAAAAATACTTTCGGAATAAAAGTATTTTGGCAAGTAAAAAATTAAATTTTGTCCATAAAAATTCGAAATATAGCAGAGAAACATCTTTTCTTCTTCGTTCATTCTTTAACAAGCTATAAATACAAGAGAAAAAAAGGTAGATACAAATTACTGAAGTCAGAATCTTCTCTTTTTTCCTCCCTTCTAATCTCAGAATGACTTTGAATGAATTCTCTTTTGTTACAGTCACGCAGTCATAAAATTATGGGAAGAGTTAGTTGTTAGTTGTTGGCGAAAAAGGTATTAAAAAAATTCATAAAGAAGGTATCTAAAATTATGTAGTATACTTGATATTCTGGTCCGGGTACACGATGAAAACCTACCACAGTGGGTTTTCACCAGGTTTAATATGTTTTTCAAAGGCTGATTGATTTCTCCTTTTTCTTATCTCGATAAGAAAGCGGACAAAATTTATCAGCCGGTTAATTTCCCCTACTTTTGATTGAGTTGAAGTTTTCTTCGTCTCATTCAAATGTAGACAAAACTACTCTTATTTTTGTCTTTTATTTTATTTCTTGTTCTTGCTGCTGCTTTCGCAATAACCTTGCTTTTTGTTAAATCTTCTTACAATGTCCATGTTTTTACTTGATGTCCGGTGAAGAAGATTTTGTTTCTCCAAATTGTATCTAACGGCGTATTATGGTATGTTAATATTATTTTATTGTATATATGTTTTTATTTTATTATACGCCGGATTTTGTTTTGAACATGAACTTTTTATTTACTATCATGTTCATCTGCTAAGAGGTAATGAGGGTATATTTTGGGATGAAAAATATGGTTTGATTGAAGATGTGTTTCCAATGATGAGGTGGACCATTCTGGTAGATAGCTCTTTCCTGTTCTTAATTTAAAATCCAAACATATTTGCTAAAAACGGAGGTCTTGGTGATACAAGTCCAAATTATGGCTGGCTATCCACATACTGCATATTCTGAACAAATTGGACTCCGGTAAGTTACGTCGTTTGGACCGTATGTTTTGCATTTGGTAAGTTTTAGTGTGATTTTGTGTGTGTCATATGGTTTTGGTTGTGGTGACATGAGGTCACCCCATTTGGCATACCACAATTACAATAAGCACTTGAGAGTCATTATGAAAGATTTAGAAACATATTCAAAAGACTCGTCTCTAAAAGAATGATTTTTTTCGAATTTTAAACGGATTACCTGATTACTGTAAAAGTTATATATCTGATCTAATATGGAATTCATTAATTCTGGTTAAGAATATTTACCCATTTCAACGACTGGTTTTCTATTAGAGTGACAAGCACCAACATAATTCTGTGATCATTCACTATAGTTGTTATTACAACGAAAAATGCTATAAACATCAACAGGTAGAACAGGCCAATGACGGATCTAACGGATACCAGCCCATCAAAATTGGCCTGGATACGTGTTTTTGAAATTCTTAGCATTATGTTACCACGCAATGGAAACTTTGCATGATTCTCTGTTCCAAGTTCATCGATTTTTTTCAAATTTGGCGGATTAAATAATGCTGAGAATTTCAAGAACACCTAACTTGTCTTTTACCAAAAATGATTTTTGACCCTTCGCAGCCTTGTAAAAAATTATCAAGTCCTGCATTCTGTAATTAAAATGAGTCTTTGTAAACATTTTATACAGGACTTTTTTCGCTGGATCCGGCATTAGTCTAAGCGTCTCTGTAAAAAAGTGTGTTTGTTCGAAAAAATCAGTTTAAAATTTTGGATGAAATTCCAAAATAAATTGAATGACAAAGTAAAAAACTCACACTCACTCCAAACAAAAATGAAGATTGTGTGAATTTCCACCAATACTATATCTGCCGCAAAAATGGTTCATTAAAAAAATGTTCAACATCTAAAATTCTGTAGATAATAAAAAACGTAGCTATTAATTTTCACAACTCATCTAATACCTAAAAAATGTTGATTAAAATCATCTCAATATTTGTCTAACTGACTTTCCAATAATGAGTTGCAGCAATAAATGTGTCACAAAAATTGTATTTTTCCTCTTCATCGATAGGTAGCTTTTCGGTGCATTATTCATGAATACAGGAATTTTTTTCAAACAAAAAGCAGAGTTAAATATTTTTCTGTCTCGCAATTTTGCAGCAAGCTAGAATTAAAATTGACGGAGGCATACAAGAAAAACCAATCAGGGGCAGACATATTCTCCTCATTTTTCAAAGCACTAAGACATTTCTCAGAAAAAAATTTTTTTTTTCATAGTTTTGATACTTTATGAAATTGTGACACGGAAACTGTGTTCCACAGCTGAGCTACGTTTTTTCCACAGCTTCGTTGTACTTTACGATGAGCCCACAGGTTAGTGAACACTTAGGCTGGTATTCATAGATGACACTTAGGGTTCCACTTACCTAAGGGTCCATTTAAAACCTGATTTTCTCAGCTATATTTCTCAACAAAACTAATTTTGTTTCATAGCTTTGCTATAGTTTATCTCAAGGAGGCTATGTTTCTCTCCATTCTCAGCTAAACTTTTTTTTTTACAGCTTTACGTTAGTTTAACAATAGACCCTTAGATAAGTGAACTATAAGTGTCCTTGATGAATACATTCCGGCCTTAACTCAGGGTTAATGTCATCTATGGATACCACCCTGAGAGTGACTAAACACGAGGTAAAACTAAATTTGGCGTCGAATCAAGTATATGGAATTGTATAGCGTCTACAACAAGGTGTATGTTTTCAATTTTGACCATATTTTTGATAGTATACATCTTCTTATCAACTGAGTGTATGATCGTTAACTAACAGAGCTCAAATATTTCTAATCGTTCGGAGAAAAAACATTTTTCTTCAGCTACCGCACATTCACTTTTTTGATTTTAGAAGTCGGTGTTTCGTAAATGCGTTTAGATATTCATCGCCACACCTTCAAGTCTACTTATAATTATTTCAAACTCTAATAAATAACAATCTTTTTTCATCGCGTCACCTCTCATTGGCTTAACAAATAATAAAGTAGTTTTCATCATCCATTACATGATATGACAACCATTTATTGCCACTCAAATCATAAATTTTTCTTCCTAACCACCTGCATGTGATAACATGTTTGGACATTTACGCGATACGAAAAAGATAAATACCTGAATTTCTAAATAAAAATAATTCATAAAACATACGTTCGCTTTTAATTCAAACCGAATAATGTGGTAACTTAAATTTTCCCAAGTTAGTATTTATATTTAATGCTAAATTTACTTTGGTCAGATAGTTGATTCTCCAGAGTGGATCTTCATAAAATATTTAATCCAAATTTTACCAAGTAAAAATGCGAATACACTCGTAGTTAATGTCGGTGTCTAGTTGTTAGACATACGTCAAGTCGTAAAAAATGAAAAAGTATAACGTCAACGTAAAAATTATGATCAAGAGGGATCATCATTTTTCAAACATTCTGCCCTACTCGAATTTTATCGCCTCATATATACATTTATAAATATAGTAGGTATAATATATTTATACGCTTGAGGACTGTATGTTTTGGTAAAATACAGTTTATTAACGCGATTTGTTGGTGATTATGAAGAAAAACTGGAATGAAAAAAAAATTTTTTTTTTACGATTGTAATAGTGAACAGGTACTTAGTAATGGAACGTTTATATGCACATGGTTATAATATACCTATTCCTCTTCAAAAAATATGCATATAATGTGCCTAACCTAATCGCAGCGATTTAAACAAAATTGACATGCACAACGGATGAATTATCGACTCGGCCTACGGTCATAATACAGTGTTGTATGTAACATAACGCAGGTGCTGTATTTCCATTAAAATTTGATTAGTGACAATCAACCATCGAGAATACCGGTTTGTAGCCGTCTCTTCCAACTTATCGATGTAATATTTATCTATTGCCGTTCACGCACTTTTTTTCTCAACTTTTCATCTACGATTGGTTTTGGAACTGCTTCCAATCATCATTTGTCATTTTTGGTAGGTAGCTTACATACAGAGTTTAAGGTTCAGTTTCAAATGGACGGTGGTGGCCGTATTTTGTGGTTTTTTAATGGACAGCAGAAGTCAACACATTTGTAGCTACAGACAAAATAAGTCATGTAGGTGAAAGAGATAAAAAAACACTGATCGTTTCCGAATAGATAAATGACAGCGAAAAAATATCGATTTAAACCTTCGACTATATAGTACTGGACCACTAAAGCTCCATAAGACCAATGCACTTTTTAATGACAAGACATACCAGCAAAAAAGCAGGCAACCGTAGAGTGCCTCCTGCGTATTTTCGACGTTTTGCTTGAGTTCACCAATTTGGAATACATCAAATAAAGAGATCCCTTAAATTCATAAGGATAGCGTATATAAACACAAAGCAAAATATAACGAAAGGTACACTCTGGTTGCCTCGTTAGCCCCGGTACGTCTAACCAGAAATCATCTTTCTTTACTGGTCCAGAGGTTACTTTATAGTCAAAGTGTTAATGTATACTTCTGTTGTGGCAAACCTGCGCTCGCATAATTTATTATTGACTCACATTCTGACATCATTATTTAGTTTAAAGATCTCACCCATGCCTGTATGTAATATATTAATCGATAATTTGATAATCGATGTTTGTCATTATTTGATGTACACCTCGATCGCTAAGATATTATTGTTGATATGATATGATGATTTGTCCTTTAAAAAACGTTGATCATGGCGGTTCTCAATAAACTAATCAACAGTTGTTCGTGTTTTATTCGCTAATATTCACTCTAGTCATTTAAAATATTAATACAAAGATTTAAACGTTAATACTATTACATTCCACAAGTGTGATTCGAGTTGCATATTCATAATCATGAAGGTAAGTTGTTCGAGTTTAAGCGATCAGTAGGAAGGGTAACAACCCAGAAACGCAAAGAAAACTATTTAGCTTGATCGAAAACATTTAAAAAACTCGTGAAAAGAATCATGTCCGAAGGAAGGAGGCAAATTGATTATTAGATGATACACAAAAATTATAAACCAATAAAACTTTCAATAAACCTTTAAGTAAAATAAAACTAGGACGATTGAATAGTTTGTGCTCTCAGCAAAGGGATCTTGACCAAGAACGATTTCGACAATAATTAAAAATGAACAATTTTGAATTTTCTCCAAATAAAAAATTTTATTTGAAATGAAATAAAATTTACAACGTTTTGCACACGATCATAAAATAAAAAGCGACCTTTGACTAAGTTGTTTAAGAATTACTTACAAAGGACTACTTTCGATTCATGAAGTATTTCGACATGGAGAGACACGCTATTTGCACTAAGAAGTTTTAAGATTAGATGTCCTAATTTTCATTATCAATTCAGAAGTGATTTTGCCACCAAAATGAATTTTTGAAGTTAACTTTGTTTTGGATGTTTTGTCAGGCAAAGTGAAGTGGCTTCCCATAGGGAAGTAAGTGAGGCTGTCAAAGCCCTGATTTAATAGAACTAATTCTATGAATTTTGATACATTGAGAACAAATATCCAGTAGCAGAATCATGTAGAACACTTGTAGATATGTGTACTTCTGGGATAAGTTCAAAGAAACCAAAAAGAAGGTAGATACTCGATATTCAAATTTAAACTAATTTTTTATACATTGTTATTCAGTGTTTATCTTTATTTGTATTAGGTATTTAAGGAGGTAATAAAAACATGAAAAACAGTGGGAGTTCAGGTCGGTCCAGTAGTGGAAAGTGTTCATCTTAAAGTGTAAATTTTTATGGGTTGTAAAGGGTTCATTTTATTACTCTTGATAAACTGAATGTACAGAGAATTAAAAGTAAACCACAAAATTGCAAGTACTACGAAGATGTTGAAAGGGTAAAGAGCAGCACATAATAAACTGAGGTATTTAACAGATTTAAACTATACAAACCATTGAAAATGATATACAGTATAGTCAGAGGCATACACGTCGACTTCCAAAATTGGCAGAAAGACTTTTTTTTTTGACAAATACAGATTCAGAGTGAATCGACTTAAGGTCCTAACATGACAGTTATAAAAGCAAAATAGGGCATAATGACGTCAGATAACTGGAATGAGATGGATTTTAATAGTAGATAAAATAAAAATATGTTCAATGAAATGAAGGTAATCTTTGAAATACAAGTACCGCCGATTTTACCTCATTTCGGAGTATTAGGGTTGTTATACTAAATTTTCAAGTTAGACTATTTCTACAAGATGAACCAGAGATATTTTTCAAGAGAATGACGCAGGACATAATTTTGTATTCATAACTGTTTTTACTGGTACCTGCATAAACTGAAAATAAAAACTACACAGAACCAATCAGTGTGACAGCCACCAGCAGAGATGTAGAGTGATTCAACAACGCCTCCGCATTTCAATTTGGATTCTGATCTTGAAAAATAAAGCTTTTATTTTTGGCTATTTGCTTTTCTAACATTTATCTTTTTTCACTTTTCTTTTCACTTCCCAAATTTTTGAAACTTTTAGTTTAAAACATTTCACTTTCCGATTTTTTTCGTAATAATGATTCATATAATCAAATTCAAGCCGTGAAGTGAAATCACAATGTCCCAAAAATTCATAACCAATGACCAATTTTTAAAATTAAAAAAAAAAGAAAGAGTTTTAAGGTTGATTTTTAAATTCCTTCTTCTCTAAAATGTAATTCATCAAAAATTTGTGATCGTTTTCGTCATTTTTTCTCTAGTTATAACTAAATGAGAAGCAAAATAGTAAAGCTGACAACTATGGAAAGGAACCAATTTTCATTCTACTTCATGGCTTGATAAGTAAAGTTGATTTTGATCTTTGATTACACAGTACTGACCCAGTAAAGCATTCATAAGCCCAATGTACTAGGTATGGTAAAGACATGGCGGCATAAAAGTAAGAAACGTACATGTACTTCCGATATTTTGTTTGAGTTTACTGGTAGAGAATACATTTATAAAAGTTGTCAATTAAATTAACAAGGATTGATTACATAAAAGTAATTTAAAGTACGTTAAGTGCTACACCGTGGATGTCTATTTAACGCCGGAACGTATAAGAGAAATCATTGTTATTGTGGTGGTCTACTATTATATGTATAGTCAAAGGTTTTGATATAATACTTCTACTTTTTACTTTTCGCCTTTTCAACATTTATTTCCCTTTTCACTTTTGCTTTTCACATCCGTAATTTTCAAATTTTTCACTTTTCAATTTCTTTCTACTTCTGGCCAGCCACAGCAGAGATCCAGAATGAGTCCTAAAACTTCAACCAGGTGAATTATTTTAGCAACCACAAATTAGATATGGCATCTATGTCTCGCTTCATAATGGAAGTTTTTGATATAGTTCTAAGTATGTTTAATAACTCGAGATATGGTTTCAACTTTCGACACACCAAGAAACGGTTTACAAGTGAATACTAAGTGATATTAATTTGCTGAGAAATCCAGCAAGTTATGCCATCCCCAAAGTATCACGAATTAATGGAAGTATGCACAAGGTCAGGTGTAGAGTGCAGTAGGGACACGTAAAAAATTAACATAAAATTATTTCTTCGTTCGTTTCATAAGCTCGAAAGAATTTTGTCAATTTATTCAAAATTTACGAGGTACTACATATCTCTTCAGAAAAATTGCACAAAAATAAAAATTAATTCCCCACCGGCCAGCGTTACAGAAAAGTGATTATCTCAATTAGGTCAGTTAAAAGACGATATAATGACTCCAATTATCGTCCTAAGCCTACAATAGTTTACCCACATAATATTCCTAAAATTGATGAAACTATCTTTTTTTGTTTTTTGAATTTTCAACTACGTATACCCAAACACCAATCAAAATAAAATAAAATAAATTTATTTAACTTCATAAAAAAAAACAAAAAAAACAGTAGGAGTACATACCCACTAAAATCATAAATAACACGACTCCGCAAAAATAACCAGTATTTTTCCCTCATCAGAGGTCGTTACCACATTCAATTGCCTCACCTCTTTTACTCTAGCTATTGAGGAATTTACAGAATCGAACATGGCAATCTAAAGACTCATTTATTCTTAATTTTAATTAACGTATACGAATTTCATGATGTATAATAAACCCTAAGACGTATTCAAAAAAAAAACCCTGGCGCGCGGTAGTGTGCTCATACAATACTAATTGTAAACTTATAAGACACCTTGATAATGACGAAAAAGAAAAATATTGGACGGAGGGAGAGAAAAAGAAGAGAGTACATCGACTTTCTAATGAAACAATCCGTGATAATTGGCGACCGCCGAATTAGGACATTAAATTTGAAAAAACTCCCGCTGGAGCACGAGTCACTCTGGAAACAAAACGACAACACAAAAACCAAAAAGCACAAAAGGTGAAAACAACGTTGATGAACGCGTATATAAAGCTTATAGCTATAAAAGAAAACCAATGGAAGAGAAAAAAGAAAAAGATGGAGAGATAAGAGAGAAATAATTTATTTGTATTATACGGTATTACACCACAAAATGTATCCTCATAAAAGAGTGTGTGATATAAGTTCGAGGTCGGCCATTAAATGAGAAGAGGAAAAAAAATAAAAGGAAAGAAGAAAAAATGAACAAAGTAGGTATAAGAGTGTAAGATTATGGTATGTATATACGTATATGGATAGCTTACTGATGCACATCAGAAACTATAGCGATAATGAAGACGTGAACCAAAAAGGCGAACAACATCGAGGGATTCGAAATTTGTCAAAAATTAATTAGGACGTCCTCCGGTGAACGTATTCAATTCGCTTTTTAACGACCATAAATATTTCGAAAATTTACTCCAAAACGAGTGTCAAGTATGTGTTTCTTACTGTTTTTATGACGCTCGAATATGCATATATTACCTATATTAAACGAATACTTTTTAAAAGTTTCTCTTAATTTCCAGTCCATACCAATGATATCTCTGAAAGAGTCTCAGAAAAGAAAGAAATGTCGAAAAGCAGACGAGGAAAAAAATATTTAATAATAATAATAATAATAATAATAATAATAATAATAATAATAATAATAATAATAATAATAATAATAATAATAATAATAATAATAATAATAATAATAATCATAATAATAATAATAATAATAATAATAATAATAATAATAATAATAATAATAATCATAATAATAATAATAACAATAATAATTATAATAATAATAATAATAAGAAGAAGAAAATTTCGAAGTATCAAGGATGATTTTCATTACGTTTATTGGTGAAAGAGAAGGACGTAGCTATAATACTGACTATGTATAGGTACATCATAATAGATTGAAAGTCGTCAAACCAGTAAGTTCAACCTGAAATTGTTGAAAAATGATAATCGACGATCGTTTTCGGAAGCTAACTGGACTCTTTTAATACCCATTATTAGACATTCGTTTGGAATATCTGAAAAACTTTAACTTTTCCAAAACAGTTCACGTGTTACCTTTTTTTTCTTTTCTTTATTTCTTTACTCCCAATTTTCTCTCTCTCCTCGTAATCATTTCTCTTTATGCTGAAAGAAAATAAATATGTGGTGTCGAATGCAAAGTGTAGCCTACAACATAAGTTATGAGAGGTAATCAGTGAAAACGGTGATAAGATGAGATTTTTATCAGTTTAGTACTACATGAGAGAATCCGTAAGAGTGAATATAAAAATATAATATAAATGATAAATCATCCAACCGTATCGAAAATTGAGAAGGCATGTAGCAGGATTATCACATTTTTCTTTTTAATCGAAAATTTATGGAATCGTGAAGCCAAAATTCCACCGAAATTACGAATCATTTCGAGCATTTCGAGAAGACAAAAAGAGGAGTGTATGTAGCAGCATTCTCACGTATCTTCAGGAAAGAACCAAATAATGATTTGGAAGGTGCTGTGAATATTGAAGAATGTATTAATCGTTAGCGAAGTGGTCGCGAAATCACAAGGAAATCACTGTCTTCAGTAAATTCAAACGTCATATGAAAACGTATTAACATTAACAAACAACGAATTGAACACACCATAAGTGGATACAGCCTTTACTCTTCTGACAGAAGGGGGCGAATTTGGTAAGAGAAAATGCCGGCTTGGGGGGCTGCTAAGTTTTGTGTTAACAACATGATTCATATCGGTAATGCAAAGAAGTAGGAAAGTTTAATTTATCTTTCTTTCTTTCTCACTCTCTCTCTCTCTCTTTCTTTTTTTTCTCTTCAGGAATGAGAGCCAATTTCCCTTTTCACTTCCACATCCGTATACCAGCTTAGAGTATACACGAATTTAAGTCGGTACTTTTCCAATTTCTACAGCTGTTAAAAATTATCTGGGCTAGTCACAAGGAATCTCAAAAAAATTTCAACGAAGAGTGTGGGAATGCATTTTTGAATTTTCATTAGCTGAACTCGTTAGTAAGCATAGGCTACGTTGATAATTAATATATTCTGCAAAGTCATTGTTAATATGCGAATGCAATACTATTGAATAAATCAGAGAATTTCAGATACCATACTGGTCTTTCACATATTCTCAATTGGATACCATCGATAAGAAAATATTGAAGGTCTGAGTGAAAAAAAAAAAATCAAACTTCTGAAAATTTCACAGAATTAATATTCAATGGAAAATAATTTTCGAGAGAAAGTAGAAATGACTGAAGATTTTAACTTTTATGCTTTATTTTCTTGTACCATTCAACGACATTTAAGATATACTTTAAGTATTTGCTCTATCCCCCATTCATGTAGAGCAAAATCCATTTGAACAAATTCAGGTTACCCTTTTTTCACCAATATTTTTGATAATACCCTTATTGTTTTGGGTTCTCTCAAATCACCTTCAGAAAAAACTATGACGTCACTGAAGTAATACTAAAACCAAGGTACCTGCTTTCCCCTGAGCTTTAAAAAAGTTTAAAAGCAGATTTTCAAATAAATCGTGCTTAAAAAGAATGGTAAGATCTATGCAGCTGTGCAGGGGTAAACTAAAATAAAGTCTTCTTTAATTATATATATAAATACTTAAAACTTTAGGTCTAGGTTCTTTCAAGAGCGAGTTTTCTTTTTTGCAACCCTTAGCTTTTTAAGTCTTTTAACGTTATACTCCGTTCGCGTTAAAAAGGGCGTGATGTTATAAACCTTATCCACACTTATCTGCTAGAAATTTCTCCGCAAAATTATGCTTATTGTTGTGTAATAATGGGCAGAGATACCTTTTCCTTTCTCCCCAACAAACCGCAACACCAACTGGTGATTCTGACGTCACGCACTTCTTAGCGTGAACAGAATATAGTAAAAAAACAAGCACCTAATAGGTTATGAGTCTATTTTTCAAGCTGCGGATACGCTATGGCTATAGGATAAGTTATACATATAAATTTAATGATTGTCAGTAAAACAAAACAACAAAAAAATGGTTCTGATAATTTTTCGAAATAAATTGAAGAGTAATCCTATTTAATCAACGGGATCGATCAATTACTTATTATTAAAATTTAATTTAAAGCAGGAACGTTTGCAATTAACTTCTTTTTAGGAAGGCAAATAAATGAATAAAGTATTCTAATCGTGTGTCTTTGTCGGTTGTGTTGCGGTTGTGGCAAGGAGTAGAATTAGAAGAATTTTGGATTTTGATGAAAATTCTTCAGGCATATTTTCCTCTCATCCGATTCGTCCGAAAACGCTTTTTCAAATGATTAAGACAGACAATCTCTAAAATCGAATTACGTTTATCTTAACCCTCTATATCTATTCTATGTAAGAGAGTTGAATTTTATTGGACAGATAAAATCATACGTGACGCCTTGAAAAAAAATGAAAAAGTGAAAAATATATTTCTGCAGCGCATCAACCGTGTTAAGTGTGTATTTTCCTAAAGTGTCAAATTTTGTAATGGCTGCCATTCGAAAACCAGGAGACCGATTTCGCTAAAATTCAATATCAAACCTATCCATAATAGTTTTAAACTGCCATTAAAATTTCAAGCCAAATTCTTCTACTTTACAGGAGTTAGAGTGATGACAACATGGTGGGTTTGCAACACTTTGAGAACCCCTACCTCCGAAACTAACAGATGAATTTCAAAAATTTTAACACAAATGCGTAGCCCATGAATGTTTCTAACATTACCCCAAGTTTCATTTCCATAGGTCAAACAGCGGAAGCTCCATAGACTCTCAAAAAGTGCCAAAATGAGAAAAAAGCGGAAATATAGGTACTTTGTAATACATTATGTACAGAAGAATTTGAGTGACCTATATATTCGTGATCTACGACTCATGATCCGCGCTTTTCCACAGGTCTCGTTCCCAGGTCCCGCCATAGCACCCAATGCTATAGTTGTACTTTCTTTTGGAAAATACACTAACAGGACATCATGGTGTTTGCAGGGTTGACGTATTGTCGTCGTGTGAACAGGCATAAACATAACATTAAAAAAATTATATTTTTGCCACACAGGCACAAAAAAACGAGTTTTACAAGCATGTATAGCGAATCTAAAAGAACGAATTTTTTGTCTGTGAAGTAAAAGATAATTTTACAATTTCATGCGCAGCTTTGGGTTGCGTGTAAAAACTTTACACACTCTCACACATCTCGATTCTGCGCAACAGGGTGTAAAATATTTGAACATAATAGCGTTTTGATATTATTAACGTCATTTTGTAGAAAACTTTTCGCCAATTCACCTCTCCAATTGAACAAAACATTTCAATTCTGAAACAAATGTCTCAAATGATTTTTTAGCCTCTAATTGTGCTAGAAACCTGGGGTTTGTAATGATTGAAAGTGGATAAAATTTGTAAAACTTCCGCATAATTTTCTAATTATCTTTAGCTATTTGACAACAAACAAATCCAAAAAACGCAAACAGAGCTGGGATTGGTATTGCTGAAAAGAGAAAACAATTTACTTGAAACTACTTTCTTTACGGTGACTTAATCATTCTCAGCTATTTGCAAATAAACGAACAAAAAACACAAAATAATGGAAAACTTGCCGTTTTTGCGCTCTTTTAGATATCATTTCCAAAATTTTTTCTTTGTGAGTTTTTTTTTTTTACTGGGAGAGGGAGTTGTTGCTATATTTTTTTTTGTGCATTAGTAGCAAAAAGTATGGTGTGCGAGAAGTGCTTGTAGGCTATTTTAACTCGCGTGAAGTTAGCAGCATTCGCCTTCGGCTCGTCTGCAAACTTTTCACACTCGGTAAAAAAATAGCCTGCATTACATACTTTTCACACAATATACTATTTTATAATCATTCACTGTAAATTGAATTTTGGAGACGGAGAGCTTTACAACATGTTATAAGATTCGTCGTTGAAAAGGATACAAGAAATAATGGAATACCTATAGAGAAGTTGTTTTAGTTGAAATTCACATTACCATCACTTTTAACTTCGATCTATTTATTTTGTAAGCCGTATAAGTGCGTCATTAATGACAGATAATTGAAAAAATTATCTTCAATTTCTCATGTTTCCATGCCCATATCCTTAATTTGAATTTTCGAAGCTTGGCCACGTGTCTTATGATGGTTCTACTAACATTCCAAGAACTTGGCGTTGAACCACATTTTATTCTAAACTAGTTAAATGAATATAATTTTACTAGAAGGCGTGAAAAATTGAAAAATCTGGTTTTTCTACTGAATCAAAACCTTTAATTTGCAACCAAGAAATACAAGAATCTTTGATGACAAGTACTTTGCACTAGGTTCATTCAATCGTTTTATAATACTTTACAACACAGAAGAAGCCTATTTATTTCAATTTTTTTTTTGTAGTAATTTTTCCCCTGTCAACACTCAACTTTCTGCGTTTTATGACTTCAAAAAAAAAAATATCGAATAAATACGTCGTTATAAAAGTTAATACCCAAAAAATGTGTATTTCCACAGCCAGAAGGGATGAAACGATAACCGGAAGAACTCACAGCCCTGCAAAAAAAAAAAAAAAAAAAAAAAAACCGGTGGAATGTTGACAAAGAGTACCTGTCTATTTTTTTCTCCTTCTTCTTTTCGTCGAATGATTAATAGCGAATGAAAAACTTGATTCATATTACGACGTACGATCCTTTTGCCTGTCCATGGGATGTTTAAAAGGTATCAGTTTAGACGCAATGATTGATGAAGTTTTCTCCGTAAATTTTTTTCTTCTTTTTCTTCCCTCTATAGTTCCCCCGCCCAAGCTCGACGTTCAAACATTCTCTTTCGCTGATGCGAGTGTACAAGGTGTCGGAAAAAGACGAATAAAAATAATTACAATTTCGATAGTCCAGCTGTTTTTCATGTTTACTACGATACCCTTTTTTTCCCTCTAAGGCAAAACCAAACAGAAGACGACAAATAGGAGGAATAGGAGTATATTCAATCGAACTTGGAAAGAAAAAATAGTAAAAAAGGTGTGTACTGAAACGAGGAGACAAAAAATAATAATATTATGAAAAAAGGAGCAGATTTATCGAAAATTAATCGTGAATACGGCCAAAGGCAATTTACCAACAAAATATTCGAACACCTTGTGACTTTTTTTTTACTTTTTTCTAAGACGAATGATACGGTTATTTAAAAACACACGTTTCCAGACTGTAAAACGAGTCTTGCGATCCATTCATTTATGAGACAATGGACGTAGGGTGGCAATTTACCCGGGATCTCCTTTACCAACGACCTATTCACAATTTAACGATTATTATTAATGCATTTTTGACGCAGCTACGCCAAAGAAAAATAAAGCAAAAAGAATCATAACAATAATAACAGCAATAATAAAAATAATAATAATAATAATAATAATAACAGAAAAAGAAAGTAAGAAAAAAACATAAACCGACAGCATATTTATTTTTCGTTAATTACAATTTAACGATTAAATATTTTAACAATTACGGCGGATGAGGTGAGGGAGATCGGTATATATTTTTTACAAAAACGAGATGACGTGTAGAGCGTCGTTTAAAAAAGATTAAATATTTTGACCTGTCAGGAAATAAAAAAAGTCATGCTCAACGCACCGAAGTTACAACGCTTGGAAAATCGGCTAGAAATTCTGAGCCGCAAGCCGCAAGGAAAACCTTGAATGATAAACTTGTAGTTGACAAAAAAAAGGGAGAAGGGGGAAAATAGGGGAAAACAGGGTAGAGGCCAGTTCAAAAAATTTAGAGTTTTAAGAGTATGAATTTTTAATTTTTAATCGACTTAAAAAAAAAGAGGTTATCAGTCATAAGTATACGTAATATATATGCACATATACCTATATATTTTTTTGTTTGTTCCAGCAAAACTTCTCAATATAGCAGGAACATCCCGATCGAGAGAATGAGGGGCTGAGTCCATCGCCAGATAAGAAAATCAGTCGGCAAATAGGCAAATTTTGAAAGCACTCGGCAAATTCGAGTATTTTCAACTGACTTCAAAAAAAAAATGAGATCAGTATTTTTTTTTGTTTTGTTTTTAAGCCGGCAAATTTGAACACATTCACCACCCTCCTGAAAAATTCTTTCAGTTCGTCACTGCAACTTGGGCACCAATTTTGATGAACTTTTTTTAAATGACGTACGTTGATTCCATGGTGGTCCCATTAAATTTTTTTTCAGAATCGATCAGATAGTTTTTGAGTTATCTTTAAATAATTAGAGATATAAAATCATTCCCAAGAATAGGGACAAAAATCTTTTGATTGAAATTGTGCGTAATGTAAGTAGATATACTGCAGTTAATGGGTGAATGACGAATTTAAGGAAGGCCACAGGAGCAGTGCCCCGTTTCGCTAAAAAAAACTCAGTTATTTACACGTCTATGAAATTTTAGTCTATTTTCACTATGAGAGAGAAAGATATAAGTACGGACGATCACATAGGCAAAATATTAGAATTAGTATTTTCCCTTTTGTTTTAAAGAAAATCCTGCTTGACTAGTTCCACCATCTAGTGAGTGTGCAGAGAGAAACTTGGTAATTGCGGAGAAAGGGTACTCTCCTTTTCGTCCTCTCTCCACAGTTCTCACGCATGTATTTGTTGATTTTGGTCATCTCAGCCTCATTATTCTATGTATTTTAATCAACTGCTATGACCAGGCGTTCAGTAGCAAGTCAGTTCAATTTGGAGTTAGGCACACAACCTTAAAAGTAATGAAATTCCATACGAGAGAGATTTTGCACAGCCACAGCTTTTTTTGATAGACAATGGCTGCTTCATTTCACGTCTATTAGGATTCCCATTCCCTTCAAGACGAAGATAATAAAATTTATGTAGTTTCCAATGCGGTATCTCAGTCTTTAAATATCATTTCAAAATTTCAAATTTCTATCTCGTATTTAAAAGACGATATTGTAGAAACGCAAACTCGTTTCTTTTTGCACTTATATACACAACCTAAATGATTTGATTTGGATGCAGTAAGTCAGCAAGTGCTTTAGACTTTGGACATCATAAACATAGGCTGCGGTGGCGACGCAAAAATTCACGCATAATAATCTCAAAGGTATAATATCTACTTGAAATGAAACGAATATTCAGCATACATCATTATACAGTATTTCAAAGCATCGAAAAGTTTCTTAACATTAAGCACGAAAATTGCCTACAAACCGCGTACTTTCATAGAGTAAATTAACAGAACTCGGTGCTCAGTGAACCATATACGCAAATACAGGACACAATGCAAAGAAAAAACACACATCCGATTTTCTGTATTCATCTCAATGACCCTGCTAATTTTCACTGTTATTCACCGGCTACTACAATAAAACGGTTTTTATAATGTATCTTTAATCCCTCTTCACACAGCCTCCATTCCAAGATTACAAGTAATTTTGAACGGTGTTTCAAACATTTCATAGAATACCACTATTCTGAAATAAAAAAATCTAGAAAACGTTAATAACATATTTGTACAGCTCAAAATCATAAAACAAAGACAATTCCTCTGAAAAATGTTAGAAAAATGGTTCAAAAACAATCCTATTTTGGAGTTGTTTTAAAAGACCATTTACTCAAAAATTTTTTTAATTTGAAAATTACGATATCTTGTGTCACGGTTGAAAATATTTCCTTTCAAATTTCAACCCCTTTGGGAGACAATTGTAGAAACAGACGATTTAAAGTCACAAATTAAAAAAATAAAATTATCTACTATTGTGGAAGAATGTACCAATCAGAAAGATGGTAAATCGTAGCATGAATATAGGTAGTATGATATTCAAAGATTATTTTCCTGCACCAAGTTTTAGCCCAGTTTTGTAAAAGTTACAAAAACAATAGCCAAAAAATGAGTAAAAACAATTATTATAAATTTTGCATCTACATGACTTGAAGACGCTTTCATATGCCCTGTCAAAGTCCGAACCCTTCTTTCCATTATTTAATTTTGGTTGGCTGTTCCGTTCAAAAATATACTTCATTTATTAATAAAAAATTAATTTTGATGTATCTGGTGGGAAGAAATTGAATTTTAATCAATTAACAAGAAACTACGTAATCGTTATTGGCTTCTGTCAGCCTGAAATGATAGAACAAATTCTCACTTTTCACTCATTTGAGTATAAACTTTTGAAGGAAATAAAATTCAATTTCCTTATATCATTTTTCACAGTAACCCTTAGTAAATATTATTGTTTTCTTTCTTTTTTTTTTCTTTTTTTTTTTATATATCTCAACACTCATCGTCCATTCAATCTGATCGTTAAAAACATGTTAGCAGACTAAATATTTCAAAGTGACGATTCATGTTCTACACGAACGTTTAATGTAAAACTTCCTGGATACGAAAAAAACCGGCCTAATAAAATAGTAATTAAGATTGATCGTTATTCAAATATCCCAATTGATAAAAATTTAGTAGTGGATGACTAGAGAAAATGAGCTGGGGGCTTTCACGTTTTCAAATCAAGGTTACCCGAAAAGCTAGACGAGAAGAAAAGTATAACGATGAAAATCGTAGTCTAATTCGTATAATGTACAAATAGACTAAGATATTTATGATTTAACGCCACCGCCTTTTAACAATCATCATTTTTCATAATGTTTTGACAGGAACTTTAATGACACGGATTGCAGCTGAATTTTCTAAATTATTCTTGACCCATTGTTTTTCAATCAGATTGACTGATTAACAAACACTCATGGAATAACAATAAAATTATTTATCAAAGTATTTAAATAAAATTAGCGAAACTAAGAATTACATTATACAACCAACGATAAAACGAGAAATTATCAATACTAAATTGATACTGCAGTCATACCAAGAGTATACATGTCCTCAGTGCATTCATTCGTTTTTGTTTTTTTTTCCAGGTTACCACAATGTCATACCGATGATTAAGAGCTGATGACTAAATTTGTGTTGAAAAAGGAAGCACTTTGATAAAGGATAATTGATAAAAACAAAATCTGATTTGAGCGCCTCTTGAAACTGTATGTTGATAAAATTGAAAATGTAATCGAAAATAATTTCTAAGCAGGGTCTGAACAGGGTTCGATTCGGCACTGGATAAACCCTTAGCTCAAAATAAAGAAGAGATAAACTTTATGGTTATGGTACACAACATATGACCAAACGGTCACAACAAATTAATATACAGGGAAGTAAATGTACCGATGGGGTATGTAAGTATCAAATATGGAGTAAAATTGTTTCTCTTTAATTATTAAAGCAGTTTGTTGGAAAAAAATTAAGAATAGTTAGTAAGACTTTATTGTACCAATACACAAAAAAATTCAAAAGAACACGTATAAAATAAGTTTTCCATTTTTATCACTGTTTTCTTAAATTTTTTACAATTTTTCATAACTTTTGGATAAAATACTAATTGATATTTCGAAATATGATCAATATCAATAGAAAATTTTAACATTTGGCCCCTGTTGCCAAATATTGTCAATACTGTCAGCTGGTTCATACAATTTTAAGAAATTTTTGTTTCCATCACATCAAAATTGAGGAAATGATCCTAATATGAAGTACAAATTATTCATGTTTAAAACGACCAATCATGTTGTCAGAATGAAGTGGCATTTGTAACCTTTGTAAGAAAGAATAATTAATTTTAATGACTCTAATTTTGATGTTTTTCATAAATTTTCGGGTACTCCATATTAAAAAATGGGGTACCCCAATTTGGGAACACCTTTTCGGGTTTTTAATGCAACGAACAATAACATCAAAAACTATTGATCCTGATTCTTCCATAAATTTTAATTTAGCGTGATTTTTTTAAATTATACACAATTTTAAAGTTATGTACCACATATTTGGTACGTTTACCCTATAGGTGTCCGAACTCAGTAAAAGAATCCATTTCGATTTTATTTTGAGTTACCTATACCTATGAAGGTGAATGTAGATACAAATTTGAATAAAATGCGTAACCTACTTTCGAAAGTATTCCACATGGAAAATTGATCCATAAACATAAAGAAAAACTTAAAGTTGAAAAAATACCAATTTTTGAATGAGCTGTTTGAAGTTCTACAATGTAATAAATTTTGGTTAAACACTGAAGAAAAATTCCTTTTATGAAGTACTTCATTTCACTGAAAATCACTTATTATAGCACTTATCACTACTCCCATGAAGTGAAACCCCATCCCAACATGATGGATCAGAAATTCACGAATGCCAACGAATGGTTAGTTGAAACTCAAAAATGCAAATTTCGTGAAATTCTGATTTCTTAGATTCAAATATCTAAATTGATCGTTATCAACTATCATAGTTATACAAAGTTAATCAAAGTTCAGATAGATTTTCATGAAATTGAAAATTATAACGGGGTAAATAAATTAACACATCTGACCAAATATAAAGAACTTTCCTTCTTTCCCAAAACAAATGAACTCAAAAAATATTCCTTTTTATAGAGTTTTACACCAAAATCATGGTTGACAGAATGAGTTATGAAAAAAAATTTTTGATAGGGTTATTAAACCCCATATATAGCCTCATATTTCAAGCTTCCGAAGTCCTTGAACATTTCAACTTTAGTTCCCTTCCTCCAATAATTTTCCACTTTCATATAACAGATTTGTTTAAATTTCACCACTGCAGCTAACCAACCATATGATTTCTATAATAAACGAATAAAATCAGGAGTATTTCAGATTTTATAAACCTGAACTGTTTAGAATTATCATTTTAGATACGATCTAACTAAATGGGAAAATTTGAATAACTTTGTTGTAAAAAATTTTCACCATTTACTCACCAACTGAAGAAAACTTTTTCACCCTGACAAAACGAAAATTTCGAAACGAAAACTAATTTCGCTTTCTTCTATATTTAATAAAGTGAAATAAAGAGATGATGAAAAAAAACTTACACGCGTAGTTCTTTTTATACACTGATATGTCCACAAAGTTTTGAGCTCTGGCCAAGACAAAAAGTCAATGAAAACTTTTCCCATAAAATGTTTCAAATGTTTTGGAACTTAGGGAGGCAAATAATGTCAAAACATTTTTTTTTAACAATGAAAATAACTTTTTTCCCCGTCTCTTCTAGATATCTTTTCAGTTTAACTACATAAATTTAAAATCATGTATTGTTTATTATTTCCGTCTCTAAATAGCCTATGACTGAGGGAAAAAATTTTAAATAAACTTTTGATGTTTATTGGAAACCAATCGGGAACGTTTGGTGTACGTTAAAATGAAAAGTTTAGCCGACACCAGGCGATGAAAGGAGAACTTTTTCATTTTAGTGTCACGTCGGTACGCCATTATTTGTTTTTTCTACAAAAAAGAGGTTCGTCGTCGCTTCTCTAGGTGATTATGGACGTTGTGTGGCATAACAGATATAGGTATTGTTAATTAAATTAAATACACCACCGAAAATATCTCGTTTTTCAGGTAGGTATAGGAAAATCTACCATCATTCGCATGTTATTATTTTTTTAAAAGGGAATCACTTTTGTTCTCTTTTGTTAAAGCGAGCTCGGAGCCAAAAGTTTTCGCAAAAAGTTTAGATGGTGGAAACAGAGTCACTTAAAAAGTTGACATGTTTCATTTTTACTAAAGTGCGTTTATATCAAAAAGTTTAATTTTTCTAAAATATTAACAAAGAAACTGCAACTGTTTCAGTGAGAGTATAAAAAGAATTTTAAGCGTTTAAATATTCAGAAAGCTGTTGTTTACTCCATAACTTAAAAAGGAAGATGACAAATTTTGATAGAAAACTTGTTGCACGGAGTAAAATGTAAATTTTTCAACTTAATTACCTCATAAGGGCAGCCTCTTACAGATCCACGCGTAACGAGTGTACTAACGCGGTATTTTTATCAGTGGGAACAAAATTTCAAAACTAATACGACGAATTAGTTTTAATATAATTATGTCCATACTTACCAAAAAATTAATACTCCACACGGACAAAGGAAGCTCGAACTGAGTTCGCCTTTAGCTAATATTGGGACAGCTGAAAATGTTTCAGGAATGGTAAGAAATTATAATTTGTGTCGATGCATTTTCCAAGCTCTGGTGTATATTAAAATGTACCTTATGCTTCAATGAAAACTACAAAAAAATATTCAGAGTACTGGAAATCATTTATACTTTGAAAGTTTGAAACAAGAAAGATGAGCGAGACCATAGATGAATAGATGAGTGTTAAGCAGAGAACTGAAACATTGACCATTCTCCAAATCGGAATCAGCATTGAGCATTCACTGACAAAGCAGACAAATGAATGCACCGTAATAATATGAATAGGATTATCGTCAAACTCATAACAAAACTTTTTACCTCTTAAGTCAAATACCCAACCCCTCATTCTACCCGCAAAAATATAAATTCCTCTGGGAATTCATTTCATCCCCAACTCAAGCTAAGCATATCGTAGCTCTGCCCATCACATGACATCATTTCCAAGTTAATTCTTCTTGATGCTATTAAAATTTTGATTACCTACCGAATATCATAGACCATACTAACAAAATTAATCAAGAATATGAGGATCGCTAGTTCTAAGACTGGAAATGAAAAAAGAAAATAAGCGAAAATATAAATTACCAAGGATGATTTCACAATTTTTTATTTTGAAGCGAACAGAAACAACATTTCTTCACTTCAGTATTGATAATTATGACGTAAGTGGGAATGAGTTAAAATTAACTACAGAGAAATAAATTATACCCATGAGGACCAATTTTATCAAATACATCAAAAGCATATTTATTACATAAAGTACCAACAACGATTGCCCCTTCTGTTTCTAGCAAATTTCTCTTCCTAAAAATTTTCTAAAGATATTTCCTTCAACAAAATTTCCGCAGAAAATAATAAATATCTCGCATTACCTCGACCATTAGTTGACAGAAGCACTATTATCAAATCTTTTTGTTCTCTTTTTCTTTCTCAGCAACAACATACAACCGAATTCAAAAATGCTATCAGCCGTGAATTTCCTATGATATCCTTACAACTTCACCCACCGCATTAAAAAAGGCATTATTTCTGAAGCTATTTTGTTTGGGGTTATTTGAATTTTAATGAAATTCTGTTCAACACCATGGGTTGCATTTAAATCGGGATCACAACACCTAAAAATACCTAAAATTTAATATAAAAAAAAAAAGATCAATTCCAAAGGAACTCTACAACTTAAAAACCATTCTCAATTAGATTAACCAATGTCATTAAAACTGGAAAATTCAACACAGTAAAACCCAAAAATGCAATACAAAAATAATTGAAAAATTATTCTTATAATATATTATATAAGTAATAAGGCGATAGCCTCTTCTTTCTACATTATTTTCATTTTTCCTTCTACCGCTTTCTTTCTCACAGTAACTCTTTTTTTTTTTTTTTTTGTTCCTTCGTTTAACAAACTGGAAAATGCGTTGTAAAAAGAACTAAGTACAAATATAGTGTCGTTATAAGAGTTTATTTTATTGGATGGTTACCAAATTTTTGAAGTGAATCATATCGATCTTCGGAAAAGGGTTACCGAATGAAGCGAATAAAAAAAAATTAGTTTCTGGAATTTTAGGCACTGGAGTCTAAAAATATTTAAAGAAACGAACAAAAGCATGGAACAGGCCCAATATAATGGAGTATAATTATATACTCCAACATCAATCGATAAAGAATTTATTACTTAATGAAATTAATCAGACGATATTTTCAAAGATGATTCACACGCATTCGTTGTATAATAAAATGGAATAAAATTTATTGTAAATTTTTGCAACTCAACAATAGAGTATATTTCACCTTTTCAAAAAAATAGGGTATCAGTAAAACTGATTTTTTATCAAACAAAAAAATTATTCCGTGGAAATATTCAAAAATTTAAGAATTTAAGAAAAAATTAACTACTTACT
This sequence comes from Ericerus pela, assembly GCA_011428145.1. Lineage (NCBI taxonomy): Eukaryota > Metazoa > Arthropoda > Insecta > Hemiptera > Coccidae > Ericerus > Ericerus pela. The sequence continues at coordinate 116,061 of WOFM01000149.1, read as the reverse complement.
TTTTTAAATTTTTGCAGATTTCCTTATATTTTTCATAAAACACGAAATATTGAAAAAATACCAAAAACGAAGTTATATACATATAAATAAAAATTTTGCTTCAGTTTAATAATTAGTAACCAGAAAAATAATTTAATAAAAGCAATACAAGTTAAACTGAAGGTTATCAAACATCAGAGTAGAGCGACAAGAATCCAACAACAGCAATTCAAAAATAAAAATAAAAATTCAGTTTATTCTTCAAGAAACTTGACGTTCACTCTTCATTTTTTCAGAAAATAGTTTTCATCAATGCCATTTTTTTGGTTTCAGAATTCCTCAACGGTAAGCCATATGGCCTTGCGCTATTGAGGAGAAGCAGTAATTTAGCCTCGTTGAACATAAGGTTCAATGAGATCTACTCAGCGCACAGGAAAATCCACAGGTGTTGCTTTTGTCATGAATTCGAATGATACCCATTTTGCGTAAAGCCGTAAGTTATCAAAAAATTAATTTTTCAAGAAAAATATTTCCTTAATAGCCTATTGTACTGTTTAAATTTTCTGATCAACTTTGATAACTAATTCGGTTATTTACATTTTTTCTGCCTCAAGCTGGATCCACTTACGCTCTAATTAGCAATAGCTATGTTTTCAACATTCAAAATAAGAATGTAATCGTATTTTTTTTTTTACAATTTAAATGCAGCGTTCTCATTGATTTATGAGACTATCAATTAGTCTTCATCATCACCAGTGTTGAAAAATAAAAATAAATAAATAAAGTGAAAAAATTTGCTAAAGTATAGCAAGATATCCGGTTTTGTAATTTTATTTACTAACGTAATAATTCACACCCTAGCACCGCACTGCATAAGAAATGAAAATATATTCGTTTTCCTTCTTGCGAACCTATTCATGACAGTTATAGTTCTTTCCATTTCCATAAAAACACAAACTTATTTTCTTACTCAAATTAATCTAATGGTATTTTTTCTTTCGTCTTTTTTTTTTACTTCATTTTATGCTGGAGAATAAATCCAAGCTGGTTGTATTTCGATTGATGGAGGTTGTTAAAGAGATTTTTTAATACGATAAAACTTCATGTTCAAAGCTGAATACCATCCATTAATAAAACTAAAGGCATTTACAAGAGCAGAACTAGGAAAACGAAGAAAATCCTGAAACAAAGACACCAACAATACTTTTTGTTACAACGTTAAAATATGGAATAGCCTATCACACAAAGGATGGAAAAAATTCAATTAATTTCGGACAAATCGTTCGCGTATCGCTTTCATCTGCAAATTCAAAAAAGAATGTTATTTTCTCGTAGGATGACGTCCTTGCGGTTCATGTTTGAATAAGATTTAGGTATCGCAACGAAAACAAAAATTCCTTTGGGCATTAATCTAATATCTTTATTTACAAAAACTTAATGAAAGTACATATAACCTAACCACTTAATCCTTTCTATTTAGTGGATAAACGAAAATTTTTCCGATTTTGTTGACGAAAAAAAACTTTATTTCATCTTTTCACTGGCTTCGCTTTCATCAACGTCATAGGTACAGAATGATACGCAATTAATAAAGTATGATTGATAAAGTCGAGAAGAAATGTTTTTTTTTACTTTTTTTTTTCAATCCATCAAAAAATTAAACTCTATTAAAACAGCTGACAGTCTCTTTTTTTAAGTTTTTCGAGTTCATCTGAATGTGTTGGAAAAGGGTCAATAGTAAAAATGTTTCAATTAAACAAGGAGGGTCATTTAAAATTGGATGGTATTGTACAATATAGGCATGAGATTCATTTGCGTAGGCAGAAAATTTTTTAGAGTGGGGCAAATTTTTTTTTTTTTAAAAGAGCGAACTTCAAATTTTTTTTGCTGTATACGTGAAAAAAATTAAGAATTGTTTTTCTTTAGATTTAGGGAGCAAACGTCCTTCCCCGTTCCCCTTGGCTACACCTATGATGAGATTGTCTTTAAGAAAATAAATTATTGGATACAAACAGGACATAAAAAATTGGAAATCTGCACAAAATCTCTATCACAATGAATTTCTGTAGAGAGGATAGGTACACATGAGAAAGGCTGCGACAAGACGTATATGAAAAGAAGGTGGATAACTGAGACCTTAGACAACCAAATATTCCCTTGGCGACTCAAAAATGTAACAAAAATTTTCACTTTCACATATGAAGCCCGAACTCCCATTCAGTTTGTTTTCAGCGTAGGCACAGAAGCATCCTAGGAAATTGATGATGATGATTATTATTATTATTATTATTATTATTATTATTATTATTGTTATTAAGAAGGAGGTGAAGAAAGAATGAGAAAGATGTGTGAAAACAATGTTTGGAAAGGAGAAAATGGCTGATTGTAGTCATAGTGAAATCATTAAGATTTTAAATTATTGAGTTCTTTATCCATAAAATTAAAAACCATTTTAAATTATGTAACTTCAAATTTTACTGAAATAATTTAACCTTATTTTTTTCGGCAACAATTATGAAAAGAAAATCAATTCTTTCTGACAGGTAGCGAGCAAACAGAAATTTAAAAATAGTTGCCAAAAATAAAACACAATAATATTAACCTAAGGAAAGATACTTACAATTTGTCGGAATCAGCTGGATGACGTGTGCGTATATTGCCATGAAAAGATTCGCCATTATTTCATAGATTAACTAGTAAAAAAATACGTTACTTTCTGATAAAAGAATGATGTTTGTGAGAATACTTAACTGCACATCATCAGATGTTTGAGGAGATAAATTTGAATAATACCGAAGAAAAATACCAAAAACTTTGTTTTTTTACTCAGCCATATATTCTTTATTAAAATTTTTTTTTTAAATTCTGGAAAAATTAACATTTTTTTACATACATTTTTCATGAATTAAATTTTGTTGCTGAGGGTAAATTGGTACCTAACAACCTAACATTGTAGCTAAATTTGTACTGGATATGCAAAGTTAGCTTTGGGAGTCTAAAAACATAATTACAATTTGAAAAAGGGACTTGTGGATATTTTGAAGCTTCTCACTATAACATTGATCTCATAAATAGAGGCAAAAAATAAGATAAAATGGCACGAATCACGGTGAATTGCCACGAATGAAAGTAATATTAGGATAAAATACGAAGGAAACCACAAAAATTAGTGGATGGGAGAGTTGATAATGACTGGTATCGGAGTAAAAAAGACTTTTAAAGGAAAATGTAATGAAAAAATTCGAATATTTTTGGATAACATTCTACAAGGATGAGAAGAAACTTACTCGAGCACCGGGGCGAAAAATAGGATAATATGTGGGGGAAAAGCGCAAAACCAGGATCTGATATAACATTGGCCTTTGCAAGGTATTACAGTACAGAATTGAAAAATTTTACTTTGTTTGATGAAGAAACAAGAGCTGACAGACATCCCTTTCACCCGCTCCTACCCTTTAACAACTAAAATCATCGTAAACAGTTGACTCTACAAATTTTCAAAATTTACGCAGTCGTTGTGAATTTATTAAAATAACAAAATACATTTTATTTGCAAATTCTTATTCACATCCACACACATCACAAAAGTATAAATAAGCTAGCCTATAGCTTAAACACACACAGTACTTAGCTGTGTTCCATGGTTCCACGGTAGAAAAACAACTTGTGAGACGGATCACTCCTTCTGATATGGTTCGAAAAAAATTTATGATTTCAAGAATAATAAGTAGTGTCTTCAATTTTTAAATTTAATTTAAGAAAAAGATTCAATCGTAATATGAGTTTCAAGGGAAATAATTCTGCCATTGTTGAAAAATAAAACTTTAAAAAAAAAAAAAGCCCTAGAAAGTGAAAAATAATTCTTTTAAAATTTCTCCAGCAAGATCTACGACTAGGGACTGGAATTAAATTTCATTTTTTCTGTAATTGTCTACTCACCTAAAGTGAAAATTATTTTGTTCTGCATATCTACATTAATGAAACTGTTTAATTTGTTCGTCTACACTTGCGTCATGTTACAATGGTGCCGTGGATTCATTAATTTTGCAATACGCTACATTCTTTTACGCTATTAACTGACTGTCGTTTATTCTTAAGAAATTTGCCGAGGAAACTTCAGAAACAGCAATTGTAAGAGCTCATAAGGAAGCAATGGGAAAAGATCAACAGCTTAAGACGAAATGATCAATGGCAAGATGACGATAAGAATGTGACTAGAAAATTCCAGCGTTAGGTGAGTGTGTTTGACCTTTCCATCGACTCCTCTTCTAATTAAAAAACGAAGGAAGAAAAAAATAGTGATAAGATATGAACGATTTTAATTGAAGGGCCAAAAATGCGATTCTTTCTGGTTTAAATTTTTAGGATCCCGATCCACTCATTACAAAGTCACAAAACTATTTTATCCGTTCGAAATTTTAATGTAGATATTATTATGTCTGTTAAACTTTGTTTTTCTATTAACCCTTCAGCAATAACAAAAAACAAAAAGTAATAAAACGAATTTCAGTGCATGTAATCTTCCCGGTTAAAATAATGTAACCTATACGCGCGTTTGTTCACCATGGGATTATCATCGAAATTTCTTCAACTCAATACACTTTCTCCCATGAGCCTGTATATTTTCGTATTCGTTCAAATTCGCCGATAATAAGCCTAAAGTCGAATTAAATTGAAAAACATTGGTCTTAAATTTTTTTAAATTTTGAGCACGTCCTTGAAGAAGGGCTTTTCTTTCAGCGAATGCTAATTTCATTAAAAAGATATTCAAATTTAACGGATGTAAAAATTAACGCGCCGAATGAGGAGAGAGCGGTGGATAAAAAAAAGCTTTTAACATAATAGCTTTGCAAGAAGACAGGCTACAGGAGAAATACGAAAAGAAAAGAAACGTAGTATTAAAAATTATGAGAATAACAATGGCATTCAAAATCAGTGGGCAAAAAATGATTAAAAACCACAAAAGTGGATAGAAAAAAAAGAAGGGTACGGAAATAATAGTTAAACAATTAAGGTTGAAGTGCTTTTATTTTTATTTTTCCTCTTCACTCTCACCAGCAACCAACTAGAAGAAAATGTAAATGCAAAACAGGCATTTCAGAAAATTTTACCAATACAAAAGAAAAATTTTATTGACGATGCCAACACAAGTCGATGTGAAAATTTTCTTGAATCCGTGAACATTCCCATAAAGTATTGCATAACACAGGTACCGAATTTCTTTTCAATACCAAAATAATTTAGGCTCTTAAAGTGGCCACATACCACAGTTGTGCAAAAAACACTACCTATGCGAAAAATTTTGATACAACATGCGAAGAAATGCTTTATTTCGAGTTATTTAGTCGTTTTTCATAGACAGCTACGCTGATCATTTACGATCCTGTTATATGAAATTTCTTACAGAACATATCAGCAAAGGGTATTTTTTTTATACTTCAGGCATGATCCCTTAAAAAATGCAACGGAAATGAAAATATGTAGTCATTCTCACAATTTCAAACGTTTGTAACAATTAGCTACCAACTAAAAAAATTAATTCAAAACAGATTCAATAAAGTAAGTTTTATTAATAATTAAAATTGCAGCTTGAAAGTCTAATTTTCATAGCCAGCAACTCCTCGAATTGCAAATTTTATCATCTTAAAACATGTTGCCGAATTTACAAATTTCACAATTGAACTAATATTCACTTTTCCGCATAATTTTGAACAAGGTTTGAACTATACGTACGTTGAAAAGGATCACAAATACCTACATTTTTTTCCTCTAAAACTTTTTTGAGGATTCCATGCAATTCTATTCATCGTCAACAGGTCAATAAAAAATTAAAATATATTCGTAGAAGTCTTTTCAAATTATGATATTAAAATTCAGAGAATATAACGTGAATTTAGAATTCACTTGATAGTAATACCCCCCCTATGTATTTAAAAACCCGAAATTGTCATTCTTTATCGCATAAAACCAAACAAGAAAAATACGCTGAAAAATTGCTAAAAAATTTCAATCATTTATGAAATATCCTATGAAAGAAATGAAAATCAATTAATTTTTTCCTCAACTCTTTAAAGATATTTCGCATCTTGGGAAAAAATTTATGAAAGGTAGTTGAAAATCGGTTTAGAAAAATTTCCAGAAATTATGGAATTTTACAATATTATCATCTACGTGACAAGAAATACTTGACTGTTACCATTTTTCAAAAAACCGACAATATTATTAATAAATTTTGGAAGTTCACGAATTTTTATTTTTTAATGTGGAACACATTTTTATTTTCATTACGGGTGAAAACGAAAGTGAGAAGGAGGCTGGCAGGGTGTAAACCTTGGTGCGAATTTAAGTGTGATTTTCAGCACGAAGGAGAGAAGAAAATAATGTGTCTGTGTTAGTAGGTGCATGGTTGTGTGCGTACACATGGCCAAAGAGAATCTTATTTTTAAATTTTATGTTTTTTAAAGAGCTGAATTTTAACTTAACATTAATTTCATCATTAGATCCATTCTTAAACACTCATTGAGCCCAAAAAAGGGAGAATTTTTTATTTTCCAATTTTATTGTACAATATATCATGAGACACGTTTTTTTAGTTGCTAAATTCAAATTTGATGTTAATTTTATCATTAGACCCATTTGTAGACCCTTATTGGGCCTGTATGAACCATCAAACCTTGCTCAATACAAAATACATTTGCCAGTTATAGTTTGTGGTAAGATGGCCATGCGGTCAAGTTCACCGCTTTTAGCTGGCAAATCTGGTGGCCCTTGACCTATTCTGGACATGTACTCAGCATAGTGGTGCATAGTGGAACTCACAACTCTCATTCCTAACTTAAGTCACTGATAGATGGCACCCTATATAGTTGAAATAGAATCCATATAGGTAGTATAAGCCTGTGTGTATAGGTATAAGAGGCATTTCTGGCTTTGCCCAACCTCCCACAGCATCTAATATTGTTTGACTCGTGTTGAGTCTCTCTAGAGGGGGAGTGTGTGGGAACCTCCAAACCTTTCTCAATACAAAATACAATCGCCAGTTATAGTCGGTGGTGACATGGCCATGTGGTTAAGTTCACAACTTTTAGCTGGCAAATATGTAGGTCCTAGGTTCAATTCCCCAAACCAACAAATTCTACAGGGCCCAAAAACGGAAGAGTTTCCCATTAGTTCAGTAGTTTCTGAGAAAAACTGAGAACCAAAAATTCATGAAAAAGTTGTTTTTCCAGGATTTTGAAATAAATACAAAAGGGATAAGGTTAAAATTTTAACAATAAATTGTTTTTATGCATTTGCAAGTTTGATAGAAGTTTGGTACTTATTATTTCAGTAATTTGCCAAAAAAATTTAAAAAAAAAATTTCTTGAGAAAATTTTGTGTTCACAATTTTGAAAAAAATATGAAAAAATAGAGCTGAAATTTTCATGAGAGGTAGTCTTTATATGGTACCAGGTTTCATAGGAGTTTGTTGCCTGTTGGTGAAGTAGTTTTTGAGAAAAATGTAAAACAAAAAAAAACTTTTTCAGGAAAAAAGCATGTCGACTGTGTTACTTGAAGAATATTTCTCTTATTTATGGCTCAATAGGATATGAGCGTCTTTTTTGCATTCCAGTAATTTATGTTCTATTTTTTTATTTTGTTTTTATTAGTGTATTTCCAAAGGAAAATACAACTATTGTATTCAGTGTAGTGGCGGGACCTGGAGGTGGGATCTGTGAAAAGCCATCGATCATGAGTCGTAGATCACAAATATATTGGTCACTCAAATTCTTCTGTACACTATATATAAGTATATTTCCTCTTTTTGCTCATTTTGGCACTTTTTGGGAGTCTATGAAGTCTCCGCTGTTTGATCTATGACAATGAAACTTGAATATTGTTAAAATCTTTCATGCGCTACACATTCTTTTTGAAATTAATCTGCTAATTCCGGAAAGAAGGGTTCTCAAAGTTCTACAAAATTACAATGTTGTCATCACGTCAACTCCAATAAGTTAAGAAGTTTTGGCTTGAAATTCTTACGGGAGTTGAAGACTGTTAGGGATTGGTTTGATACTGAATTTGAGCGAAATCGGTCCATTAATTTTGAATGGAAGCCATTACAAAATTTGTCACTTTTGGAAAATATACACTTACCTCGATTTATTTTTAATATTGTGAATGAAAATTGGCAAACTGGGTTTTCTAGTGAAGTATCCAGTGTATATTCTAACTTTTTCCACTCCCCTCTATTATCCACCATATGCTTGAAAACTCGGTGTATTGAAGATAGAAAATTACCTTCTCATTTGGAACCGACTATAGCCTATTCGTGATCAGATATCGCATAGTGCTTGAAATATTTTCAATGAATAAATCTTTTACTAGAAATTGTCATACACAGGCAACAAAGAACGAAATGCACGAGAACGTTATTCTTCAAACGAATTTATTTTTAAAGGAATTAAATTACGAGTGTTTGAATTCAGCCATCAGAGGAGGGGAGTAATATCCTCCTGAGGCGTCAGTTTAAATCAACTAAACACATCAAGTTATTACCAGTCAATGAATGAAAAAATCATAAAACTTGAAACAATCAGGAAGGAATACAACTCGATGATTCTGAAAAATAAGTCTTGTACTCTAAGAAATAACCTATATTTTTTGTCAACTAATATACCGTAAGTATTCGTTTATGACTAAATTAAAAAAAAAAAAGCAATAAATTTTTCGGACAGATATGGTTTTAGAGGAAAATGAAAAAATATATACTGAACTAGTACATCCATATACATTAAGTAATATGGTATTTTTTAACTAGACAATGACAAATTTCACTTTTTTCCCCCATTCTTTTGACATCGAAAACGTGTGTAAATTTCGAAAATAGAAAGAGATCAGTTTCGAATGTACCATAGATGGAATTATAATTGGTCGATACAGTTTGAAAATTGGAATCATATACTTCTGACATAATTTTTTTGCTATTCTTTAAATCGGTGTAGTTCGAATCTACTTGATTTGTGAATGAATTCCACGAATTAAGGCTCTTTAAAATATAGATTTATTCAACAACAATAACAATAAAATCAAAAAATTAAATACATTATGACGTTTTAAGAAACTAAACAATCAAAATAAATACATGCTTGTGCAAATAAAACTAAATAGAATAAAGATGAACCATATGGGCTCTTGGATCTATGATCACAGGTTTTCTTATACAGAGCTATGGATATTTAATGAGTTATGATTAGGATTCACCCCGAATAAGAAACTCTGATTCAACTATTTTCTTTTTCGTCTTATTTTTTTTTGCTGCTTATTTGGAAAATTTATACATCAAAAGTAGATTTTTGCATCAAAATAAAATTTTAGAAACCCATCGTTTACTACAAAGCATTGAGGCAAATTAGGAGACAATATGCAGGCAGACAATACTTGTAACAGTTTTTTTTAATTTGGGAATAACATGTAAAAACACTGAAAAAATATCTCTGCCGCCCATCAACCGCAGTGTGTATTTTTCAAAATATCACATTTTGTAATGGCTGCCATTCGAATACCAACTGACCGATTTCGCTCAAATTCAGTACCAAACCAATTCCTATAGTCTCCAACTGCCGTAAAAATTTCAAGCCAAAACCTTTTTATTTATAGAAGTCAACGGGATGACAACACTGTAATTTTGCAGAACTTTGAGAACCCCTCTTTCCGAAATTAGCGGATTAATTTTAAAATTTCAACACGAATGTGTAGCGCATGAAAGATTTCAACAATGTTCAAGTTTCATTGCCATAGATCAAACAGCGGAGACTCCGTAGACTCTCAAAAAGTGCCAAAATGTGCAAAAAGTATAGAAGAATTTGAGTGACCTATGTATTTGTAATCTACGACTCAGGATCGGCGCTTTTCCACAGGTCCCATCATTGCACTGAATGCAACAGTTGTATTCCAAATGTAAACTAAACTAAAGACTGTTAAAATTTAACATAATTTTATTGAAGACAGTTCGTATTTTGAGCCAAAAATTTGTACAGATGAAAATATTTCATTTAACGTCCAACTGAAAAAAATATTCTCTGCGAATATAACCTTCCAGATACAAAAAAATGAGAGAAAAAGTATGAAGAGCAAAGAAAAAAATTTTACGTTTTATTATCATTACTTGAAAAAAAGTTAACAAGAGTATTTTTGCATTCAACTTCTTCCACCTCCTACTAAATACAACAAAGGTGAAATAAATACCATGACTTTGTCAAACAAAAAAGGCAAGATCCTCTTTCCTTTAGAAAGATTAAAAATTAATTAACCGGCTACTCCGCGCGCTTTTTGCGGAGCACGCATTATAAAATTTAGGAAAGTACTCACCCCACACATAATAGATTTGCTTCAGTTCAAAAAACTTAATTTTCCAATCACTTACCTGAAAAAAATAAAAGAAAACAATAAAGGATATTAGCTACAAATTCATCGTTAACTTCCTCGTTAAATTTTTATTTATTCTATAATTTTTATTTTTCTTCAATAATTCATGAATTTGATACTAATGAATGAAAATCAAGAACGGTGGTTAAATGTTAATTATAACGGAGGATGGAGTTTGCTTAATTTACAGAGAGAAAGATAACCTCTACCAACAAGTTAGTCAGAATATCATTTCCCTCATAACAATGCCGATATTAGTATTGCTATCATCGATGAAATCATTGTTTTTTCAACAAGAGTATTAATTTCTTTGAAAAGGGAGAAAATACATTCAAATAAGAGTCGGTCTGGAGATGCAGTGATTGCATCAAAAGTTTAGCCATAAAACGACCACGAACATCATTTATCGACTTCTCAATAATTATCTCAATAATTATTTCAATGATTATCCCAAACATTACCATAATTATTAAATAAGTGAGAGGACCCACTATTTTTTTAGCTATTTTGAGACAGCTAGCTCTAAATCCACTTTATAAGAGTTGAAATTGGTGCTAATTTGAAAATACGATTGATATGAAAGAAAAAATTCAACATTTTAATCACAATAGAAAAAGGAAAGTGATAGCGTAATAAGAAAGGTATCATATGAGGCATGATTAGGAAAGTTTAGGAGAGATGGTATCCCGCAAGAAATTCTTCAGTTACATCGTTACCGAATAACAGAAAAACACAAACCAAAAAAAAAAAAGAAAAAAGACCATTGGATTAGTTTATATACTTCAGTCGGTACTTTTGCAGTTTTGTGTTGACATGAGTCGAATATTCTCTTCTCCATAGGAAGAACCCGTGACCTCACGTGATATTCGAAACTACACAATTCCGGAAAGAAAAATTTTAAAAATTAATTACTTAGAGGAAAAGCACTGCTATCTCAATGGTTTATCGAAGATGTAAGAAGAATCAGCTTCCTATATCCCATGTCAATTAATGTGAACATAAGTGTGCGCACGTGGATTCCTGTGGGTGCCTGGCACCCATGGCGACTTTTTTTTTCTTCATAATAAGTGATAATATTAAAATTTATTAAATAAGATTTATTTTATTTCATATTGGGTAAGAATTATCCAAATAAATAATTATGTGTAATATTCTGTATGACATCAAGAGGACGAGGAAAAAAAACAATAATTACGCAAGGGGAAAAATTAAGGGGCCTAAAAAATGGGGAAATGCCGAAGGGAAAAAATTCGGATGGAAAAAAACAAGAAGGGAAAAAAAATTTTTTACCACTTTCTCAGGCACCCATGACTTTGCAGGTCTAGTCTACGCACGCTAGTGAATATGAAGTATCACCAATAAATAAAAACGAGCTAACCAATTCTGCCAAAGGAATGTCATGTCATGTGTTAATACATTCATCACATGTTTTTTTTTTTTTAACTACCTAATTCAACGAAAATAATTATTACCTAGTTCTAATTTTACGATGAAAAGTTGAACTAGAAGCCATCCTAAAAATTAAGAATTTGTCTTTAGACAAATTCAAAGTTATTCTCATTACTATCCCCAGGAAATGTTGCAACGAGAAAAAAAAATTCTCCAGAGATGACTAAACTGAACCGGTTAAATTTGCAGACAAATACATCACATTTGAAATCATATTGATTCTAATACGTATATATTTACGATCTATTTTATTTTTGAAAACATGCAATACTAAACTACAACCACCCAAAACAAGTGAGATCCAGTCTTTCTAGTCTAAAAAGTATGTATACACAAATATATCACAACCTACTCATAAGTCTGCCAGCAAAATTCAAATTCTTTACAGTAACCATATTTTGCCGCGAATTAAGAGGAAAAAAAATCTTCCTCCTTTAAAAAAAAAAATAATGATATTCCAGTTATCTCATTATTACGAGTATAATAGTAACCATAATAAAGAAACTGGAAAAAAATACCTGACCGAACAGAAGCTTTTCAAACCGATTTTACGGCTACTTCGACGAGTGATTTATTTGAATTTCATTTCCTTGATTTTGGTCAAATCGATCTATTTATTTATTTTTTCTCCCTTTTTTCTACAGAAATGAACCCGAAGGTGGAACAAAAAAGGAGATAAATACTGTGAGCCCACCGAATATAAACTTTTTTAAAAATGCGAACAATCGTTTCGACCTTTTTTCTTCATTCTTCCTGTACTTGTATCAAACATAAATAATATACCTACATCTAACATATACATATATATATATATTTTTTTTTTTGTTGAAAAATTATTTTCCCCATAAAACAGGATTTTATTTCTCCAGAAATACTGGGTCAAGAAAGGTTTTGTAGGGTATCCCTAGGTAAATAGTGTGTTCCAAAATGTCTTGTACGTCAGTAGCACTCAAGATTACAACAATGCAGAATGCGGAGGCATGTGCTAAAGAAAAAGACGGTGAGTAAACTTTTCCTTCATATTTCGTTTAACAATATAGGTGATGCGGAAAAGGAACGACCCTTTTCTTTTCCTTCAAAGTGAAAGAATGTTCGCAATTAGCGACTTCGTCGTAATTTTCACGAAGACTAAAGCCACCCTAAAGTTCTTCGCGTTCGCAACCATGACTGAGTGAATGTTTGTAGTCACAAGGGCCACCGACGCCAACTTCGCAGAAAATATGTATCTTTATTTTCTATTACATAGAGGGTACAGTAACGTTTTCATTAATTATTTTCACCCACAAAGAAATTTAAAAAAATAAAATAAATAAATAAAAGATTGAGTGAAATTTCTTACCCTCAGGTATTCGTTGTTGTTCTCGAGCAGCGAAGGAGTATTGTCGAAATAAAAACGAGAAATTTTATCGGAAATAATAAAATTGGCGATACCTAAGCTTTAGGTAAAAGTAAACCCGAGTATACTAAAGTGAACTTTCAAAAAGAACTTCATAACATTTTCATTACCGTTTTCTGATAATCGATCCTTCAAATAACGTATGCAAGCCGGGTACCAGTGAAAGTTTGAAGAGGGAGAGATATAAACGATTTTTAGTTCACATATTCTGAGACGGCCATCTTTATAATTACAGAGATACTGAAAACAAACAAGTTAGCAACTTATGATATCGAACATTAATGGAGCATTAGATTGAAATGCTAGAAGATCCTCATTTATTGAACGAAGAAAAATTCTAACAAACTTCAAGTCTAAAAATTCTTTCATAAGTCAAATAATAAACAATTACAAAATTAATTTTTGTGAAACAAAATTTGAATCAACTTAGCGACAACCAACGATGAAAATCAATATTTCGGTAAACACTTCACCATCTAGATTTTCGTCAGGAATATAATAACAACGTGGAAAATTTTCGATAAACTACAATAAGCTGCACACATGCACAGTTACATACTACATGTCTACATACATGTATACTTCAGGGTAGCAGCGAATCATAAGACATGAATCATAATTATTCACCATTTCAGCTAACATTTCTGCAATATTTGAAAATTAATTTCAATCAATGAACTTTACTGTGTTCAAAAATATGGAATTCGGAAAATTTGAGAAACGTTCCATTGCAGAGCTTTGTTTGAAAACCTGTAGAAAAAAGTAGGCTAATAATATGCTTTAAATTTTCATTCTCGACTAGTTCTGTTAAAGGTTAATTCTCAGTTTGATACTCGATGGTTTTAGTTCTCTGTAAATTTTTTGAAGTGGAAAAATTCAAAAAATTTATAACTTTAAACGAACAATTTAAAGAAATTTTTTTAAATGTAAGAAGGAAATAACAAAACTTGAAGCATGCGACACAAATAGCATCGCTTATTTAAAAGTGAACTTTTCATCACAACTTACATACCGAGTGAGGTTGGGAAGTTCGACACTATTACGAGATAAACGTTTATTTCGAGTTCTACCTAGGAAAATCGGACTGCCTCTTCGAAGAATTAGTCCCGCGCTTCTCCAAATCGAACAGTCTGTTTTTAAAAAGTGCTAAAAGTTTCCACACTTTTTCCATATTCAACAGAACTACAGTCGAAGAAGAAGAATAAAAATGACCTATAAGTCATCGTAACTTAATCGGATACTAGAGTTAGAAATTTTTATCAAAGAATCCAAAACTACGAATTTCTCTGAATAAAAGAGTATTTTTGATCGATGTAATAACCAGAGGACTACATTGTAAGTTCAATTTAGAAATCTCTCAAGGTGTGTCACGAGAACATGAATTATCTTCTCCTTTGAATTATCCACTTTCAACTTGTTGACTAATTATGCGGCGCGTTCACACTTCCTTGTAATAACACGTTACAAGTGTCGGAGGCGTGCATTTTGAAGAGAACAAAAAAAAAGAAAAAAAAAGAAAGACAGATACATAACTTGAATCAGTCACAGATGCGGCGTGATGACAAACGACGTTTACTTTTTTTCTTTTCTCCAGAATCATACACATGTAGCCAATTAAACTAAAAATGTACTACACCGGTGAATACCGAGTAGTACACGTTATACGGAAATAAAACAAAAACGGTTAATTTAAATAAAATATACAAATCTACTTTGGGTAGCAGAAGCGGAAAATAATATTACTGTCTCGTCGAGAATTTATGATCGTTATATCGAGACTTGATGAATGGAGATGTGAGAGTAAAAACAAACGCACAAATTGTTTTTCCCCTTTTAGCTTACTTTGTAGCCATGCAATCGGAGAAAACGCTAAAAAATTCAAATAAAATATTATCGCCTAAATTTGATAAAAAATCAAATCATTTGTCGAAATAACAGGGTACAAAATTCACGGAGTCGTTTATTTTTCACCTGTTCAAGTTCACCACGTGAATTTAAAGTTCATAGCGGAAATTAACTCGACGAAACGAAACAATGTAAAAAATTTGAAAATGATGTTTCGATGATTCTTTCTGTAAAGATGAGTTTTCTTCTTCAGTTTCTTTTAGAAAGAATGACAGAAGAAAAAATGAGGAAAAAAAGGTCAGACCTTTCTAACGGTTAATTAACGCGAGTCGTGAATCATTAGGAAGATGAATGTGTCGGCTGACGAATGATTTAGGGGTTCGTTATATTGTAATTTTTCAAAAGTTCTGTTTCATTGAAAAAAAGAAAAAGTACCAGCTACCCATACATCTGTTGATCGTAATGGAAATTAAAAATTTGCAATATAAATTATCTTCTAAACGGAAGTTTGAAGAAATAGGCTGAATTTTAAGTAGCTATTCTTTCGCTAACGATGCTAAGAAACATTATTTTCAACAAGAACATGGATAAGTATATGTTATATATACCTATGGTTTCCATAATAGCTGACTTTTACTCGCCATTTAATTCTCAAATTTCACATCCTTTGTGATAGTTTTTTTTAGACCCTAGAATTGAACCAATACCTAATTGATATAAAAATTACAGTTTTTCAACGATTATGATATCTGCTGAGAGTTTTTATTGAAAAAAGAAGTTTCACAAAACTATTTGAATCTGCTAATAATGAGAGAAAAACTACATAAAGAAAGAGAATATTTGTAAAATTCCAAAGATTGCTTCAAAACATATACAGACAAGCTGCCACGCTATTTGCGAAAAAATTAAGTTTCATTCCAACGAGAGTCAATCTATCACAATGTCAACTTGCCTAAAGGCCGGTTCATATTTAACTGGAATGGTAATGGTAATGGGAACGTAAAAGATAAAAATTGATATTCAGGTGGAGGTGTTCACATAAGGCCAAGAACAAGAATGGCCTGAGAACAAGAACGAGAAAGATGGTTCAATTTCATCTTTTCTGTTCTCATTCCCAGATTTTTTATACTGTGCATAAGCAGTTTCAGCAGTTGATTTCCATTCCTGTTCCCATTAACGAAGTATTATGAACATAAACAACTATGTTTCCATTCTAGTTCCTGTTCCATTCCCATTACCAATCCCGTTACCATTGATTGTGAACCAGCCTTAATATGAGACGCAACTGAAGACAGGATTTTGAAGATTTAATCCGTAATGATGTCTTCCAACATCATTTTTTAACATTGGAAATGTTTAACCTGAGTACATAGTAAAAAGATGACATCATATGCATCGAAAAGTAAAAACAAAGTTTGCAACAAAAAGTGCAAAAAACAAAATTTGCGATGCAAAAAAACACAGTTTGCAACGAAAAAGTGCAAAAAAAAAAAGTTTACAACAAAAAATGATTGTTGTTATTAGCTATAATTCGGTGCTATTCTGTAAATATTAGAGAAATTAAAGTGTTACATTTTTATATTTACAGAATTTCACCGGGAAATCCATTGTAAACAAACAAAGCTAAGTTCAAACTATAAAAATTAAAGCGTATTTTTGAAGAACTTCTTTTTAACCTAACTTATTTTATATTTGAAATTGAACTAAAATAAGTATTCAAGGCATTTCATACCAAATACTTATTTACTTCTACCATGATGATAAGAAAGGTAAACATGGTAGGTACCTTTTTATCATTTCCTCAACGCTCATCATAATCCACCATTTTAATACCTTGTAGAAGACTAACCTTATCTCTCTGATAAATTTGATTCCTTTTAAAGTTTTCTTTTTTTCATTTCCTTAATTAATAATTAATCTTTTTTTTTTTTTTTTTTTTTTTTTTTGTTACAATCCTACGCCTTTATTATAGGTAAATAATATAGTAGCAAATAACCATTTTTTCGTGATTTCTAGTAGTGTGATAATACTCACATGAAACCATCGAACGAGTACGTGGTAACTAGTGCATTTAAGTACCAATTATATTAATAAGCAATGTTTTGGTACAGGAGGAGTCAAAATTTCCGTATATGTCAGGCATTGATAAAATGACTGCTACAGATTGCAGTATGAGTATTTTCAAAAAATTCAAAAACTTTTTAGTTCAATATTGCTGCCTTGATTTTGATACATTTGAATCAGAGTTTAATGATTCACCGATCACCAAGCAGTCTCCAAGATATTTCTCAAACAACACATCTTGGCAAAAACTATTACCTAGCCTAACTTCAAAACTAAATGTAAATTCAGTGACTATCCGAAAGGAAAAATAGTCAGCGTAAGAATCTTAAATTTTACAAGGATTTTTTTTTACTACAGTCATTTTTCCCTCGGTGGAGTAATTTCATTCAACCTGCAACACCAAAGTTACAGCTTCAGCGGCGCATCATTGATGGATTAGGGTTCGTTCCTTCCTCTTTTTTTCGGTATCCTTTCCATAGTTTTACATTCCCTCAGTAATAAATCCATATTATTACGTACCCCCGATAAATGTGTGCACAAATTTCATTTCATTCGCTACCCATTTATTCATCAAATACGTTTACAACATGGAGCGAAGAGACCACTGCCCTTAAACTGGCGAAATTAAATTTATTTTTAGCCAGTATTCACATAGGGATCTTAACCGAGGAGTCCTTTAGAGTGGACATATTAAGAGATCCAGAATAACAGATAGCCCTCTACAAAAGCGTGTATACGTTGAGAAAATTATGCGATCACATGATGTGTTGTCAAATTAATCAGTCGTCGACCTTATAGGATGGAAAGACGTGAAAGATGCAATACTCAAAAAGCTGAGACTTAAGATATGAATGATGAAAGAAATTCATCAAAATAATTTTGCTTATAAATCTTGATACCTATATCTGGGTACTATACACAGGCAAGCGTTTTCATTAAAACTATTGTATTAATATTCGTTCTTCATGTTTCTTAGACTTTAACATTACTTATTCGTCCATTTCAACGAGAGGCTGCGAAACATTAATCGCGGTACCAACTAAAAATTTAAAAATGATCACAGATAATCGTTCTAACGCAACTTATATAGCAATCTACAGAATAGAGGAAAACAAAGAGTTCCACGAGATGGACACCACAACTGACAATTTAAACCGTAGATACAATTTCACTATCAAAATTTTAAAATCTCGAACCCCTTTTCATTTGAACATCTAACCGCTGGTGTTTTTCAAAAAGAACGCTGTCAAGAATCTGAGGTCCAAATTCAAGTAGGCACATATACGCGATGCGGAGAAGGTTTTCTACTCTCCTCGGATGATTGCCAGAATAACAGCTTAGATTTAATGAACGCGTTAACATCATCTAATTCTCACATTTGCGTACTTATGTACATTAATTTCGAACGATGATTATTTCGACGACCGAAAGTCGGATCTTGATTTTTGACGTTACGTCGAATATACAAAAGAACGATACGATGCACCTGGATGGAATCACCATCAGACACTTCAAACAAGAAAACGAAAAAAAAAGAAAAGAAAAAAGAACCTAAAGGCGCTACCAATTCAGCAGGAACCAATCCTATAAGTAAGTATTCTCAGAATATCTGTACCTACCTACCATTTTCGAAACAACCTGTAGCTATACCTACCCAACGAATGCTGCAGACAAATTTTGGTTTTACTTTTTACCCCCTTTGCGATTGTATGTTGATACAGGAAAAATTCCCGATCTCAACAGGGAGTTTGGGGGAAGAAACAAAAAAAATAAAACACAGCAGATAGCCACACATTGAGCGTTTAGGTAAACAATCGTTCTCCACAGAACCACCTGTCAATTGTATTGATATATACATCTTACCATTGTGAATATAATAGTAGTTATAAGGGATGGCAGAAATACTACCGTCTTCTCTATAAACTTTTCTTCTTTTTTTCCCCTCATATTCATGTTCCTTTATCAAGATAGGAATATACGGATATATTTCTTTCCGTTATAACTATGGAATTATATAAATTCCGTTTTATTTCTCTGACAGCTTTGAGCACGGGATGTGACAGGTATATCACTATCCAAAAAAGACTCGACGAATATTTACTTTTTTTTTTTCTCTTTCTATCTCACTCATTTTTTTTAAACAAATTTTTCGTGAAATGAAGACATTTACAGAGCCTGGGAATTAAAAAAGAAAAAAAAGGTTCGAAATTTAAATCCAAACGACAAACGTAATTTCCATAAGCATAAGATCAAATAATATCTAGCAGTTTTTTTGTTTTTTTTTTTGAAAACTTTGCTAAAAGTAGACTAAGAATAAAACACCTCCTTTTCAAAGTAAATATGTTTAAAACTGTTTACAAATAATTTTGGTCAAAATCAACAAACAGTAATTTCTGTTCAGAATTTTCATACAAACTGCTACGTATTTTCCTTCCCTTTTTATTTTATCATTTTATAATCAGCCACATTGGCCTTATCTCTTAATTCGTACACTTTGTACACTTTTGTAGCAAGCCAAATTAGATAATTTTTGTTCTTTTTTTTCTTTACTCGGTTTTATATTCGACCACATTATTTTTTTTGTTTATACTTGTTCGCCATTCTATAGTCTCTCGATCACATTTTCGTAGCTAATAGTTGAAATCGTGACTTAGTTGGTTAAAACTACCAACTACCCCATTGCAGCAGTTTGTTTTTAAACGAGTCCTTAAAATTAACGAACTTGTCGAATTTGAGAAATGGCACCATGTTGTTGGCAAATCCAATCCAGCAGATCTCGGTACTCGTGGTGTATCAGCCTCTAACTTTATTAAAAATCGTACATGGTTATTCAGACCTAATTGTATCGACTCGCTCATTAATAATTCTAAGATTAATTATATTGATGTCCCTAATTTGCCGGAAATTTGAAAAGTTAAAGTAAATTTAGTTTTTCAATTTTCGTCTCATGAAAAATTAATTAACGTAACTGCCTATGTCTGGAGATTTATTAATAATTGTCGTAAAGGAAAATCTCAACGTAACTTTAACTTGTTGCCAGATATAGGCGAACGTAACGTAGCTTTAAATTCGTTAATTAAGATTCACCAAAGTAACTTTTTCAATTTTAATATTGAACGTATTTTAAATAAAAAATCGATTAAAAGGGGTCGTAGTGTTTTTTCACTCGATCCATTTATCGATGATAATGGTATACTTCGTGTAGGTGGTCGCATCCAAAACGCGGATTTACCCTTCGATAAACGGTTTCCTATCATTTTAAATGCTAAATGTAATTTTGTTCGTATTCTCATTCGTTCGATTCATGAAAAATTCTGTCATTGTTCGAAAAATATAATTATATCGTATCTCGGAAATATGTATTTTTTCCTAGGTGGTATCAACAACGCAGTCAAAAAGGTCATTCGTCAATGCGTTTTGTGTATTCGTCTCCGTGCAGTAACGTCTCGTCAACTTATGGGTCAGTTACCGAAAGAACGCGTTGAAATGTCTCGACCATTTACGCACGTCGGTGTCAATTTAACTGGTCACTTCACAGTTAAATGTTTGGGTCATCGTAGTGCCAAATTCAACAAAGCCTATGCAGCCTTCTTTGTCTGTTTCAGTACTCGAACTGTGCATATCGAAGTTGTCTCTGAACTCTCAACTGAGAAATTTATCGCTGCATTAAATCGTTTCATATCGCATCGAGGATTACCTAAGACAATCTTCAGCGATAATGCAACAAACTTTGTCGGTACAAGGAATTGGTTATCAAAAATTGAACTTAACCATTGGTGCAACGAACGTCAAATCGAATGGAAGTTTATCGTTCCTCGACCGCCACACCAAGGTGGTACATGGGAGTCGGCCATCAAATCGGGCAAATTGTTATTACTTAAAGCTGTCAATGATTTGTCGTTAACTTTCGAAGAGCTAACCACTATGTTATGTCAAGTGGAAGCTATATTGAACTCGAGACCATTGTGTTACCAACGTGAAATTGATCAACAAATTGTTGTCCTAACTCCGGGTCATTTTCTAATTGGTGACCATCTTCTTGCATTACCAACTGGTAATCCATCTATCGAGGTATCACCTGGTAAACGTTTCGAACAACTTCAATCAACTATTCAATCATATTGGGTCGAATGGTCGCGTACTTATCTAAACAAACTTCAACGTCGGAAGAAATGGTGTACTCGATCGGAAAATTTAGAAATTGGTGATGTCGTCCTACTGAAAGAAGATAACACTCCAGTCATGCAATGGCCAATGGGTGTTATCAAATTGTTTCCTGATGCAGAAGGTTTATGTCGAAATTACTCTATTAGGGTTAACGATAAACTTATAAATCGCAATTGTAATAGACTAATTCCTCTTGTATCGAATAATTCCCCTGAAAACCACCTACCAACTATGACTTAACGTAAATTTAACGTAATTTTTCTTTGAAGTTTTCGATTTAATTTCATTTAATTTTTGTCTCCTATGATTCCTTCAGGATCATAGGGGGGGAGTGTTACGTATTTTCCTTCCCTTTTTATTTTATCATCTTATAATCGGCCACACCGGCCTTATCTCTTAATTCGTACACTTTCGTAGCAAGCCAAATTAGATAATTTTTGTTCTTTTTTTTCTTTACTCGTTTTTATATTTGACCACATTATTCTTTTCGTTTATACTCGTTCGCCATTCTATAGTCTCTCGATCACATTTTTGTAGCTAATAGTTGAAATCGTGTTCCTTATTTATTGTAATTTTGTTTTGGTTTTGAAATTAAATTTATCAAATTAAAATGCCTTTGCTCTTTTCAAAACCAATTAAAACTCTACTTCACAAACCATAAGTCAAATAAAAATAAGGCTTAAAAAGTTTTGGACTGTTATCATTCCTTCAGATGTACTCCAGATATTTCATTAGTTTTCTGTTACGGCAGTTGAATAATCTGGCGTATTGTAGTGGGCGGGCCTACAAATATATACCATCTGGGCACAGATTTTCACCATGTACCATAGAAAACTAACAAAAATGAAATTTCTTCACGCCATACAGAACTCACGCAATAAGAAAAATGCATACAACTTCGCATTTACCGATTAACGCTATCTCGATGAGAAAATCCAAAATTATATCCAGTCGCACATTTCAGTCAATTATTATTCAAAAGTGTAGGTAACAAATAAAGAAACATATCTGCTGCGCTGTTTTATAAAATAAGCAAGATGAAAGAAAGAACACAATTAACAAACGAAACTACGAGAAAACCGGATGTATCGAAACATATACAACTATACTTATCGAATGAAACAAATACCAAACTGAAAATTGCTTTCAGTGTCATACGTGTGCCCTAGAATAACCAAGAAGGCGTTAAATCAAATTGGGAGCTTTGGAACCCATGAACACAATTAAAAAAAAAAAATTTACATGAAATAATAATTAGCCATGATACTTTAAAGAGGCCTAGATTCTAAATACCAAAAATAGTGCCAACAACCAGATTTAAGACACCTTCAAATCAAAACATGGTATAGAGAAATAAAAACAAAAATTCAAGGGTTTCACACTTTGTAAGAACGAGAGGAGGACATTGAAAATGAATAAAAATATCTCTGCCGCGCACCAATCGTGGTAAGTGTATTTTACAAAAGTGTCAGATTTTGTAATGGCTGCCATTCAAAAATCAGTTGACCTACTTCACTCAAATTCAATATCAAACCAGTCCCTAATAGTCTCCAACTGTCATAAAAATTTCAAGCCAAAATCTTCAAATTTACAGGAATTATCGCGATGACAACATGGAGAATTTGCAACACTTTGATAACCTCTTCCTCCGAAACTAGCGGATGAATTTCAAAAATTTTAACACCAATGTGTAGCCCATAAAATCTTCTAACCCTACTTCAACTTTCATTGTCATAGGTCAAACAGCAGAGACTCCACAGACTCCCAAAATGTGCCAAAATGAGCTAAAAGTGGATATATGTATATATATATACACATATATATTGTGAACTGAAAAATTTGAGTAACTTATATATTTGTGATCTATGACTCAGAATTGGTGCTTTTCCACATGTCCCACTATTGCATCGAATGCAATACTTGTATTATACTTTGGAAAATACGCTAAAAATAAATAAATAAAATGTTCATTTTTTGTTTTCTTTCGTTTTTGTACTTGCTCCATAAACAACAATACTTTTTACCACTTCCACTTTATTTTTCATTACCATTTTCTCCTTCAACCTTCTTTACCGTTGTTATCTACCCCTTTTCTTACTCTTCACGCATAAAACATTGGTAAAAATTAGGTGATGGACACTTTTTCCCAAACTGACTCAAGAAGCATTTTGAAAGTTAATAAGTTAGGTTAAAAACGAGTTTTAAAAAAATACGCTTTTATAATTTGAAGAAGAAAATAATGGTGAAAGAGAAAATAAAATTTCTCTTTTCTTTTTCCGAGATAGAGACAAACAAAAATTGAAATAACAACTGATAAAAACGCATATAAGTGTATGTGTGCGTGTGTCACAACACGTGAAAGCAGCGCTGAAGTTGGTCATCCCGTGTACTTCTACAAATTGAGTGAGTAGAATATAAGCGCATAAAAATTATCATCAATGGAAGGACAACACTACCCGATACTAAATTACAACCACTATAATAAACATAAACATACTAGCTGGCCAAAATCAATTCGTTTGTCTAAATTATTTCGCCAATATTTTCCCTTATATTCGATGCGTATGTGCCACTATCAATAAAGCCACAATGAATTCTAGAGTGTTACCTATATGCCACCAAAAATCCAGGGCCTGTACATGCCAAAGTGCTACGAAGCAGCACCTTAGGGCTTGTATTGTTATAAAATTGAAAAGAAAACATATTGTTTACAGAACTGAATACCCAACTATTACCTATTGAATTAATTCTTAAAAATTTGATACCTAATATTTTCTTCTTTCTAAGATTTTCTAGTATAGATACCTAATTGGCACACTTCTTTTTTCTCAGTACCTAGGTATGTTATAGAAAAACATATACATTCTAAGGTTGATATTTTTTCTGTGCAAAAAAAACGAATGTTGCACATGTGATCATGTCACATACTCGACACTCGTTATATTCAAATTGTTTACCTGTTCCTGCACAAGAGAAAAAAGTTATAGACTTCACGTAAATTTAAAATGATAATGAATAAGGATTTTGGACATTTTGAAATGAAACTTTCTTACTATTAGTAGTAAACTTGTATGGCCTTGACACGTCAAATTTCACACCAAAAATCATTACTGGCTAAAAACATCAGACATCGCCGATTGCTACAAGAAGCCAATACTAGTTAAAAATATTTGATCTCAATGGACTGAACCTGGACTGAACCATGGAAGACTTGCTTGGTTTTTTTCAATATAAAAAACAAACGGGGCCTTACAATAAAAAATGAAAAATAAAGGGTTGGAGGAGAAAGCCCTTGATAAAAAAAAAGGGGGTTTTGATTGTTATTTATTCTCGTTTTGTAGTTTATTTTGTGATAAATCAATGGGTCTGTGCTTTGAGGTGCTGATTTCAAATTTGACGTTCAGTTTTTCATTCAACTCATTCCTCGATCCATAAGGGCTTCAAAATGGGGCCGAAACTGACCATATTTTAATGCGTGATACATCATCAATTATCTGTTTTTTGAAGCTCTAGTTTTGAATTAAACGTATTTTATTTTCATATGCTTTTATTTAATTCTGTTTGGAATAGAATTTAGACTTTTTTTTTTTAATTCATATATAGATGGACCCATGAATAGTCATCGAGTTTTCTGCTAGAGCATTACCAAAGTACTAGGGATCGCAATTGCGAGTTAGGTTATTTGTTTCAGTGTGAGTGAAATAGAGTTTGCTAGGTTTCACTTTACACGTTTTACCCTTATAAATGCATATTTAAAAAAAATTATTTTCAATATAAATTATTTAATATAAGGAAAGAAGAAAAAACGGGGGTTCGGGAAGCATAATTGATTTTTAACGAAAGAATACATGAATTCAGGAGTATTTCAGTAATATCTCAGAATAAGTTTCACTTCCACTACGCATTTTCTTTTAAATTTAATCTAAAATTCGCAAAAAACAACTAAAAGTCACAGATAAAACAACTTACCTAAAACGTATTGGAATCAGCCAAATAGAAGACATATAGGTGCAGGTTATTCTCACACTTATTCTGATTTTCACTTTCGTTTCAACATACACTTTTCGAAACTTCTACACCAAATCTTGTTTGAATTCAGAAGATAGTAAAAATCTGCAGACCGAATTACAGTATCACCTTCTCCCTCCGTCGTAAGCCAGAAATAATTAAAATAACTAACTTACTTCAGATACCTGTGAGGCATAAAATAATTATCCTTAGCATGAGCGCATTTTTCTCTTCGTGTCAATTCATGAAGCACATGCAAAAGATTAATGAGTAACCAATGTAAATAACAATCGCTTTCGCTTACTAAACTATTAAGTTAGAAATAATAGAATACTTCGCGCTGAAATTCACAGACATTTCCTTGCACTGCCAACAGCAACAAATAGTTCAAAAAATCAGCATGACTTCAGTGGCAGATTGACAAGAGACGAGCGATTAGAACAAATTTATTTCAGGAACAGCAATTACGTCAGATAGAAGAAATCAACTGCATGAACTTCTTCAATAACGAGTTTCTTCCCTTATGCCCAAAAAATTATTCCTCCAAAACATCTAGGATGACTTTACTCATTTTTAATTTAAAAAAGTTTTTCATTTTACTTTTCACCAGTTACTTCAGCAAACCCTCACTTCTTCCTCCGGCGGAATTCATAGCGACCGTAATGAGAATAGAAATTATTAATGTAACACCTGAATGTAACGTTATGAACTTTTTTCTAGATGACGGCTATTATTTTCAAAGAGATTTTAGACACAAAAACCTCGTACGTACTTCTCTCCATTTTAAGAAATATACCGACTTCCAATGGTTCCGAGATTAATTTTACTTTTGTAATGATGTAACTCAGTTAGAAGTGTAAAACTTCATTAAAAAATATGCATAATCTTTATTTGACGAACTTTGAGTTACAGATAAAAGGTTCATTGAAGAACTTTGTTTATTTAACTCAATAATACTTCTCATACATACAGCTATGATGCTTTTCTTTCCATCCATAATAGGCTTCGGTAATAAATGAATCTTTGCAAAAAATATTTCCACATTTAAAATTTTTCATTTTTCAGAAAAAACTACAAATTAATTTCTTATTACACAAAAATATATTTTGTTAATCGATTCAAATCTGTTAATTTACTAGTCCAATCAATATAAGGATTACAAGAACTATAGAATATCTTACATTTTTTCGAAATTTTTACCCACCCAAACTGCACATTTCACTTCGAAAGTTTTTTTTTTTAATTCAATTTTTTTTTTAAACTTTTTCTCAGTAGATATAGGCACCTAGAATATTTTGGCGAAAATATTTCAAATAAGAGAAAATCTCGATGGCATACCAGTCGGAAAATTGGATTTCGCCGAGAATTAGACAATTATTTTTGACGTTATGGAATCTCGATGTTAGGAAACCGGTAAACATACCCCTAAAAACAATTAAAAATAAGAATCAATAACAATAAATGTGAAAATAAGTAGGTATAAGTAGATACTACATTATACAATGATATTAATTCAAAAGTATCACACACAATTTCAACTTCTTCCTTAATTTTCTTGGTTTCTAAGAACTCAGACTTGTTGTTCTTGGTCTCGTTTTATTCCTTGGAGTCTCCTCCTCAAAACGACACAATTGTGCCTATAGTATTAATTATAGGTATGCTCGTTGTTTTCAGTAATAAATGCCCTCAAATATATAAGTATTAATTGAATTTTAAAATAACTTCCTATCAGAGAGATTTTGTTTACAAAAAAGTCATGTGACTGACATTGACTAATAGATGGAATTACAAATTATGTGTATTACAGGCTGCGTTCATTATAGGCTTCAAGAATTTTGTATTATAATGAAAACTTTAAACAGATGCCATTTGGAAACTAAAAAGCGGATTTGGTCTATTTTTCAACTTGACTGTGATATGGACCCAAAATATGTACACGCAAAATTAAATCCCGATCTTCTGAGAGTTACGCACTCTATTTTGTCCACAAATTTCGTTATGTCCCATATACTCTATGAATAAACTGTTAGGTGAAGAGTGTTTTTGGGCCCTATGGACCGTGATTGAAAAAATTTCATCAGATTTTCTCAAAATTGTAATGTCAATCTCCACAACAGGTAAATTCTACGGAATCTACCTACAACCAATTACAAAATAAAAGAACCAGAAACTGGTAGATAGTTTTTGTAAATGTGCAAAATATCAAAAATTATACACTATACGTATGAAACTGTTTAAAACTGTATTTCTTTTACTTTTATGTACTATTGATTTATTTTCAAATTTTTATTTGAATTTAATTATTTATTTATTTAAATATTTATCACGGCATTTTCCAGTACTGACATCAACGATGTTTCTCCTGTTGGGCAGTATCGTCAGAACCCATTTTTCGGCATACGCCTCTCCAGCTGCCTCCCATTTAACTCTATCTTGAGGTTCTCTTAGCCAGGTTTATCCCTTTCTTCCGAACTAACTCCAATTAACAAATACAGGTAATTGATTTAAAAACAATGAATTAAGAAAGAGGGCCTATAATTGAAATTACAAACTTTGATAAGGGGAAAAGTTTGGTACTTGAGTTCAGTAACTCTGCAAATACACAAGCAGCACGTAAATATATATAGTCTGATATCTGAAAAAAAATTTTTTTGCAAGATGAACGAATTTTTTCACAGATTTTAAGTTTTATTATAGGCAGAAGCTGATTCTTTCAAATATTTTTATCTTCTCGATGTTTTACGAACCCATGGAATCGAAGTATCGAACTCCATTTTGTTTAATCGAGAAAAAAAATTAATATCATACGGAATAAGAACAGCTTTTCTCTGTCCAGTACAAAAATTAATGCATGAGTATAAAAAAAAATTAATTCATTCGCGAATAAGTTTGGATTCAAATTGTTATAAAACCCCCCAAAAAAAACAAACTTATATCTACATATGGGAATTAAATAGGTTTATTTTCTATTTATAGCCTAAAAAAAAGTGAGAGAAAAACGATGACGAAGTCGTAAATGAATATATACAATATTCAGTAAGCTTAAATGTATGTATGTGAATGAAAAAAATTAACGACAAAATGGCTGGATTTAAGAATATAAAAAAACAAGTACGAAAACCGGTTTCATATCGATACGACGAATGAATTTTTGTACATTAGCAATTAGTCGTGAAGATTTATTAGGATATAAGTTTTTGGTGCGCCCTTTTAACGTTTTCCATGTTTAAGCCAAGCAGAGGGTTGTTCATAATGTCACCTACATACGAATTCTACAGACTGTCTGAAAGTATTACCTGGCCCAAGAGAAGAGATAAAAATTTAGTATAGTTCAAGCATACATACATAATTGGGTATATTGTATAGGATAACTTATAGCCAAATCAGTCTAAGATGAAAAATTTTTCCAAAACATTCAATCCAATTCCATTGAAAAGGTGGGTAGTGTATCTGAAAAATATTTAAAAAGCTGTTTTGTGGTTGTAAGTGATTAAGTATTTCATCCATAGCAGCACCTGAAGAATCGAAGACTTGACCGTTGCTTTTGCTATAACAATCTGTATTTTCTCACATACTTGGTTAATTTCTAATAAACCTTGACACTAGGTATAATGGGCTGAGCCGATCGTTAGTTTAATGTCTGTTAGATGAGTAAAACACATTGTCACACTCTTCCTCACTAAAGTGTAACTGGCTGGCAACAGCCTCTACACCAGTATAGACTGTCCCACTATGCTCCATTGATAAACATGCTGCTCCCTGTAGGTGAGCAGTAGATTGTGTCCCGATACCATTATACTGGGGGCAGTGTACACCAAACTGACCTTTGGAGATCAGTTGATCAGTTTTTGGGTCGTTCTGAATAATTAATTTAACTTTGCAGGTAAACATACACAAAATATAAATTTTTGTTCATAACAAAAGAAAAACAAGCAAAAATTATATTAGGACTAAGATTCATAATGAAAGACAAAATTCAAACATAGAAAAATTAAAATTAGTTAACTTTTTAGTTATTTATGACTCAAGTCCACAAACTGCTGGACTGTAAATTATGTATAAGAGCTATTCTGAAAAGGAAGAATGGGAATTATTAAGTTTGCATTGAGACTTGGAACAGTTTATATACTAAACTAATTAAATATTATTTTTTGTCGGGTCACATGTCACCTGTGATTTACAAATAATGGACTGTGTTCCATTATAGAGGGACTTGGCAATACTCATTAATTTCATTATCGTGATTCCTTAATTGTGTATTTTGCTGTTTTATTCATGTATTTTACTTCTGAATTTTGGAACTATGTAAATGATGAATTGTATTACATTTACCATACTTATTCATTTTATCATGCAAAACAACGTTAATTTCCTATGCTGCGTAATAACATGAATGACCCTATGTAATATATACCTATTTTATAAAAATACAAAAAAACGTAAAACTATAATAAAGAACTAGATATACATATATTGATTAAATAATACTATATTTCATAGTACAGAAGGTAAATGGTCGCAAACAACGTCATTATAAAAATTTTAACACGTATCTCTAGTTATATAGAAAATGACGAGTGAAGATACGTTCATGACGCGGCAGTCAGGGAGCAGATAAAAAGAAGCTATGGAAAAAAAAAAAACAAGACAGCCTCTTCATGCACACGTATTCTGTATCGAATTGGAAATGATTTCGAACACATTGTCATCCAAATTGTAGTTAGGTAGTTAAGTATATATTGAATAAAATAATCGCCTCTTTTGTACAGCCAACGAACGTTTACTTACACTGGATTTTGAGTAAACAGAATACTGATGGGAAATTTTCGAGACCAGGTTATTCTAATTTAATAACGGACCTTTCTAATGACTTTCGCGATAGGTTGATGACGATTACATGGAGTTATAATACTGATGCTGTGGTAAATGAACTTTTGAAAGGGTTATTCAAACAAAATTCAATTGGAAACAGTTGCGATTCAATAACGGTGTATTGAGGAACTAAAATAAGATAAACAGACCCACAATCTTTGAACTATATTTATGAACACAAATGTGTCAACAAGCGAAAATGAGTACAGGATTTCAGTAGGTATAATAAGTACCTACCCTGGAAAGTCGAACGCACTTTTCTTTTGACTTCATTCTTTTTTAACCGACTTCAAAAAAGGAGGAGGTTATCAATTCGATCCGTGTTTATTTTATTTTTTTCGTGTTTGTTCCAGCATTACTTCTCAACATGGGCACTGAATTTGATTAATTTTTTTTTAAATGATAAAGGATGATCTATGGTAGTCCCACCGAATTTTTTTTTAGAATCGATGGAGTAGTAAATGAGTTATTATTAAATAAAAACTGTTAATTTTAAAGTAATATTGCCGCTATTGCTAGAAACGGAAAATCATTGAAAAAATTTTTTTATCAAAAACTCTAACCACCTTCAAAAAACAAAAAACTAATAAAAATTTTTTTTAATTGGAAAAATAATTCTTTTAAAATTTCTCCAGCAATAAGTAGGTAGGTCTAGGGACTGGAATTATTAAAGTCGGCACTAATTAAAAAGTTTTGTCCTAAAATTTGACGGAATTGATGTATAAAGCCTACATGGTAAGAAGACAAAAAAGCGCTGACTTCAATGATTCCAGTCCCTTGACCTACATCTTGCTAGAAAAATTTTAAAATAATTATTGCTTTCTTTTTAGCACATTTTTTATTGTTTTTTTCTTCTAAATTTAAAATATTATAAACCAGTTTTCTATCTTCTTCCTTTTTTTTTTCTTTAGTTACCAAGTTTATTGGAAAAAGTTTAAGGAAATGGGAAAGTGAACTGATGAGCCAATAGGCGCAAATAGGGTTCAGAATCTATACCTCTTAAATTTTGTAAATGTTGATCAAAAATTACATTTTATCTGTTTGGAGCACTGAATTTGAATAAAATTGGGGAATCCAGAGGTACTATAGGACTGATTGACACCAAAATTGATTGCACGTTAGAACAGGCTCTATATATATATATATATATGTATTGATTGATTACATCTTAAGGCACATAAATATTTGTATTATTTGGCCATATCGTATCATTATATAGTCTCAGTGTGTACAACATCTACAACCAGGTACCATATCAAAAAGTAAAATAATGATAATATATGACCTTTTCCCATACAATGTTGGTATTCTACCATCACATCAAAGGCGCTACCTGGATTTCAATTCAAAAAGCAATGTCTCACCAAAATTGGAGCTGTATCATCTCTGCATACTGTATCATGATACTCACTCAAGTGATACAGCATGGCAGAATGATACTAATGTGTTCCCATCTTTATAAATAGAAGCTACTTCTGCAACACTATCATACGACCAATTTTATAGATATTATATGTAGCTATGTGTACATTTGAGTCTAACTCAAAATCACTTTTTTTCTTCAGAATATCATACCAGTGCATCATGTTAATTGATAATTCCAACACATTTATGTAAATTTGTGTGAATTATTTCTGTGTAGCCGCATTAGCTGTATTCTATTTGGAAAAAAAGGCGGAAATATCAGCACTTTTTGATAACACGCTATTCATGGTGGAAAAGGGCAAACCAGTTCTCATAACAAGAAACTGATCTTTTCATCAGGGTAGAATATAAAGTCGAGATAAACCAAATAAACTGGTTAAAAGCAGGCTTGTTTTTATTTAATGCTAAACAATCATGTGTTTTATAACTTCGTAATACATTTCATTCTTACAGTTAATTATGAATTTCTTTGACACTTCATTCGAAACGTTATATTTACTAATCATTCTTCCAAATTATTTTCATTTTTTCATTTTTTTTTATTATTTTATTTTACAAAATTATATTATATTCAAC
The DNA here is from genome assembly GCA_011428145.1 of Ericerus pela. Classification (NCBI taxonomy): domain Eukaryota; kingdom Metazoa; phylum Arthropoda; class Insecta; order Hemiptera; family Coccidae; genus Ericerus; species Ericerus pela. The sequence goes on along the minus strand of WOFM01000149.1, from coordinate 83,873 downwards.
AAATTGCAAAATATTTTTTTAACTAACCTGAAATTTCTCATGTAAAAATAGTAGTCATCAAAACACTGTTGTTGTTATCTTATTCGACAAACAATTGTTTATCAAGTTTCACTTAATTCAATTTCATCAAATAAACAATTATTTATTTATTTTTTTTTTTTAAAGGAAAATCTACATTTTCTAGCATTTTATGCTGCCCTAGAATTTTGGTTTTTACTTCATGCAACGGCTTGTGTGCATGCCTTACTTTATACATTTGTCTTTATACACATTTCAAAATTCGATCGTCGTTATCACATTTTTTTTATATATATATATTTTTTTTTGGGGGGGCACGGTTGCAAAAAATTGCGTGACACGCTTGTATATAATAGGTGATTGATACCTGTGTGTCAAAATCACCTACTTTATATACTTGTATCAGAAATAATTATTTTTCTCGTTAGGGTGGACTGAACCACTAAATTTGAAAATTAATTTCTATATTATCTTTCCAGTCAATCAAAACATTTTAACACCAGATACTGAGGGTTCGTTAAATCGTATAAAATAGGATTATTCGACTTAATATGTCCAGCTCCAGCTATAACAGATTCCATCCATCCGAACCACTCAGCAAACGTGTTGTCATTCACATCATAATTTTTCGAACACAAATGCATTGGAAGATACTCAGTAACCTACTTCAGAGGCACGTTATTGAGCTGTTTTTCCTTTCATTTTTTGCCGCTATATAATTATAGATGGGCGAAGTCGGAAAAGTATTCTTTGTTCTGCATTTTAAAGAGGAAGACTGGTGTTGTCAAAGAAAGGGAGGAGGAAGGACATAAAATGGGTAAAAAATTGAATTAATTTAAAAACTAGTTCTAAGGTGAGGGTGATGGAAGGGTTGCAAGAAATCAAAAAATGGAAGAGAAAAAAAAGAAAAAAGTGATAAACGAACAAAGTAGGTGTTTCGACAAACGATTTTTATGAGTAGTCAGATTAACGACTTAATCTGCGCCTAACGAGGGTCGTTTAAATTCGATACAGTCGACGGGTGCGAACATGAAAATATAAATACTGTGTGTATATCTCTACATACGCACAGAAAGTGTATTTAGTTGTTTTTTTTTGTCCTTGCATTAACGTCAACGTGGTGATGCAAAAGGGGCGAGATAAAATGAGAGGGGTCTTATAATACCAGATCGGTGTCTTTTTAATTGAGGGCCGGCGTAAACGCGTTTATTTCATAATCGCGATGGTGAAAATAATTTTTCCGCAGTTAGTCTAGCAGAAGTGTGAAAACAGCCCTAAGAGCAAAAGAAAAGAAAACTAACATCATAAGGTACAGTATAGTATACATAGGAAAAAAAAAATCAGAGGGGTCTGTAACCAGGTTTAGATGTTTTGAAAAGAGTGATTCGTATTCACCTTCACAATACTATATATATGAAGCACGAGAGCTCTCACACCCTATGCACACTCAAAAAAAAAAAAAAAGAGATACGTTCAATACGCGGAATTTTTGTTTGGGTAGGGTGAAACCGCGGCGGAAACGACGCTTATAAAAGTAAGTCTCCCAAACATTCCCTCAAAAACGTATTTGGGTTTTTTTTATAAATTATTTTAATGTAAATAATGGCGTTGCAGGAGACTTTTATGTCGAGATGAGAAGGAAAAGGGGAGAAAAGCAGATTATTTTGTTATTAGTACAACCAGACTGCTGGCTAACAAACCAGAAGGCCCTGGTCATTGACGTTTATTTCTAAAATTTGCACATGGTATGAGGACAAGAGCATCTAATTAATATGGACATAGTGGTCAGTGAGCCAATATATCGTAAACCTATCAGAAATAAATTTAAGTTAACAAACTATAGCATATTAATAGATGAGAGAGATGGATGAAGTACTTGGAGGGTATTTCTGAGTAGACGGCCGAATATTTCGGTTTTCAACTATAGGTATATTTCCATCTAAGAATTATTTACGAAGGAATCGCCAAAGGGCACATGCAGCGTATTTGAACACAAGTCTGGCGCTAACCTAAATACCTAACTCCTTTGTTCTTAACATCTAAAGAAGTGGTGAGAGACTTTTCATTTTTTATAGATCCACGAAATAAAAAATCCAGCCGTCATGTTATTCCTTGCAAAGAAAATTGTTTATACAATTACCATAACTCGTCAAAAATGGTGATCATGGCTAATTATCTATTTCTCTTGGTTCTAGTAAAATTAGCTATAGCCTATAATGATTAGTAGGAAATTTTTAAACGGTATTTTGAAGTAGATTTCATAAAATGTCACGACTTGGGAAAATTTCACTATAATTTTTTCGATCATGGTTCCCAGACCCCAAAAACACACTCTCCTTAAAAGTTTAAATATATAGGATGTAACGAAATTTGTCAACAGGGGGGCGTATTTTTTTACAAATTGAGGTGAAAATTAGCAAGTATACCTTGAGTTCATATCTTGGTCAAGTTTGAAGATGGGCGGAATCCACCTAATAGTTTCACAATATACTTTGGGTGTCTATCTTAATCAAGTTCAAAGATGGGCTTAATCCATCATTAGTTTCGCAATTATGGCTTTTTGAAATTTTTATCAAAATTCTTAAAACCTATAATGAACGAAATCCAAACCATACATAAAATTTGAAATTCCGTCCATTCTAAACTAAATCTACTTTTTCCACTGCCGAGCCATCGGCATTTTTTATTTTAGATATACAGGTACTAACGAACATAATATTCAACTACAGATACTTAAGTAATTAAGGTCGGGCTTCATGGCCTAGCTAAATGTTCTTCATTAATTTAATTTCAGCAGAGAGAAAACGGACGAGCTGACCGATGAAAGGGGGAATGTCAATCAGAAGAATTTATGCAGAGAACTTGGACTATTATGATGATCAGAGAGTTGTTTGGGGATAATTCAGCTTAAAAATTTTTCAATCGTCAGCCTTGACAACTAAATTGAGTTTCAGTTATGCCTCATTTGTGTACTTCAAAATTTCTAAGTAGTGCTGTACGATAGAAAATTCGGTATCAAAATTCAAATCTCGAGTTTTAAGAACTGACTGAACCCAACTCTGTCTCAACTTATTCAAGTTTGTGTCGTAGACTTGAATTCACGCAAAAATGAATTTTCCCAGGAAAAAGAAAAAACATGTTTTATTTTAGATTTATGAAAATTATAAATGAATAGATACTGCATACTGCCAATTTTGAATGAATAATGTCAAAAACTAATTAACTTATTCTGATTCTAAATTCTGCATTCTGCGTCCAAAAATTCCATTAGGTTCTATCTCCAAAGGTTTATTTTATACTAAGTAACTTTTATTAATAAATTTAAAATCAAGGAATCAATTTTTCTAATTTTGTGGTATTGCAGTTTATATTTAGAACACTGCTTTCTCAATTAAATAAATATGTCCACGAGCTCATCCATTTTTTGACGATATTTGCAAAATTACTACAACCATTAAATATCTCAAAACATTCCGATACAGGCAACAGGGAGATCTTTGATCACGGGCAAACTGTTTTGGCCCCTTGTTTTTTAACCCATATCTGCTACCCTTTTTACATGTTCAGAAATTTGAGAAAAAACGTATCTAGATGTGATATAAGGTGCCGTTTACAAACTATCTATAAAGACCATGAAGAAATCATGATTATAAAGAAGTGTTTATAAGTTGTATATGTAAATGAAACCAAAACATATGTGCAGAAGTGAACCGTTTGTTGATAAGAAGCAATTTTTTTATTATAAATATAAAAATCCACAGTAAAAATGGCAAACACCAACATTCCCAATTCTTTATAGCTCTTATTAACTTATACAGACACCTCCGGACATGGCCATATAGATCGATAAAGTAGTGATAAGCAACAAGTACATTGCCCTTATAGCAGCTTTATGGACATAGCTATAAAGCTTATAGACAGTTTGTAAACGGCCTCCTGGTGCACCCTCATATCAATTTTCAGCCTTCTAACTCAATAGGAAGTATGAAAAATAAATACGGATGGAAATCCAGATGTGGGGACAATACTCGTATGAGGTAATAGGGGCTCGCACCCCTCAACGACAGTCGCCGCTCAAAGGCTGGCAATAATCGTCTTTATGACGTTAAACGAATTTACACTGGTGCGTTTGTATGTTCGTACCTGTATGTACGTGCAGGTAAGATACATTGCACAGGCCGAGATCAATTACCTGATAACGATCTCGGTGATGTCACGGCCCAGTACCAAACGCGCTGCGTCGTTTCTTATCACCTCAACAGAGGCAAGAAACGACGTAACGCATGACATATGCATGTGTGTCTGTGTGCGTGTACCAAATCCTGTATATAAACTCTCAGAACCGGCTCAAAAATCGCCAGTGTTCGCCGAGGATTTGGCTCTCCCATACTTAACTGTATGAAGTGGCAGAACACGCAAAATACTGTTGAAGACCTTCTAGTGTGAATATTTCTCATGACAAGGTATTCCACACCAGATATTTTTAATTTTATATATAAATAGTAGTTAGTAGATAGTAGATAATTGTCAGGCCTCAACTTTAAGGCGTAATTAATACGTTTTTATAAACTTTTATTCTACACATTACTGCGGTTTTAAAATATACCAATAATGCAGCCAACTTTCCTTAACGAAAAAATGTTTATTTCGCATGAAGCAAAAGCCAAAAAATAAATAAAAACTTATCTTTTAAAAATTTGTTTTTATTAAAAAAAATGTTTATTTATTTGCCCGCAGTTGATTGATGGCCAGGCAATAGCTCCTTTCTTCACTTAAATAGTAACCAGCACCTGAAAACGAAGTCCGTGAGATGGCCTATGGTTCCATGACACGAAAAATCGCCAATTTTTTTTTCTATTGTTCAAAAATAACGTCCACACAGATTTATTTTCCAAAGTTGGTCTTCTTTCGTTAATTTACATTTTCTTAGCTTGATCACTCACTGTATTAAAAAACATAATCACATGTTACATCGTTTATACTACTTATATTGTGGTCTTCGGGATAAACTATAACTTTGATAAAACAATAACCACATACTTGCTAAAGAAACAACATTCCAAACAACTTTAGTATGCCCATTGAAATAAACTTTACCCAATATCGAAGCGCCCAAAGCACCGATATCGACGTAGTTTGTCCATAGGGTTTAGATATCCATATTTTCCTTTCTCTCTTATTTTTTTTATTATTTTTTTATAATATCAAAATTATTAACGCCTCAAGCGACATCTTCGGCTTTGCCGATATTTTCGATTGAAATCAAATTTTAGTCATTCGTGCCGTACTTCGAATACCTCACGAAAATACATTAAATTTACCTTCTTGTGTAAGAAAATGAAGAGATGAGGAAAGAGTAAGCGAGAATGAAAAAGGGGTTAACAGTTTTCAGGCTAAATATTGCGTGTATCCTCAGATACAATATGGTAATCGGTATCTTGTTAAGTCACGAATCAAATTGTCTCATTTTTTCTCCTTTTATTTCTCTTCAATAAAAGTCGATCGCCGATTATAACCTGGTAAATAGGAGGATGCTGGAAAGATTTTCAAAATCTAATTTTGATTTCTGCGTCTCGCTCTGTTTTTTTTTCCTCTACTTTTCTGTTCTTTTCTTCTCGCAAATAATAATACGCCTAACACATTGAAATACACTTTTACACCCAAATCTATACCCATGTGCAGACAAAAGTTATTCGATAGCCTACATCAAAGTTGAATCTACCCCGCGGTAGATACCTCAGTATTTTTCAAGTGCCACTTCCTCATCGTAATCAAGTTCATTCTATGCGATTGCTACAATGCACAACCGAAAAAAAAAAGAAGATTTTCTATGTACTTCAACAAGCTCCTCACGAGGAAACAGACAGAGGTTCGAAGATATTCATTGTTCAGATATAACAAAGAAATTGACTACGCAGTGTCGATTTTTTACATTTAACATCACGTCGCTTTTTTTCACTCTTTTTTTCTTTTCCACTTCGCTCCCTCTATTACTTTTGCTAGGTACCTCTTTACTGAAGATTACAGACTTTTTTTGAACAACACTTTTTTTATACCTGCCTCTAACTCGTATGATACATATATTCAGTACATATACCTTATCATAATTATTATACCACAGTTACTCGTTATAATATTATTATAATAATGATATATATATATATAAAATAATAATAATAATAATAATAATAATAATAATAATAAAAGAATTACATAAATATGAGGCTAGTTCTATACGAGCGAATAAACACCGACTCCAGAGAATCACCGGAACTTTCTTTCACACGACAAAAAATATTTTTACCGGTTGATTACTTATAGGAATCTATGCTCTAGCCTTTCTTAATCGCAATTCACGATAAAAAACTATTTCCTTAATCAGTGAATGAAAAAAATAAAAATTTAACTTTTTTAAGATGCTGAACTCAAAATTTTATCTGCGTTTTTTATTGATGTACCTTTTCAAAGCCTGCCGACGGTGTTTCAAAATGAGCAAATTCTTCAAAACTAATAATCCTTCGTGGGATTACATTGGTGATGTTAAGTTTGTACTTGGTAACCATTTTTTTCTCCATAGACTCTTCCTTGAATCAGGAAAGGTTATTCAAAGAGAGGCATTTTCCAAAAATTTATTAGGTAATTCTTTAATATTTCCTATAGGAAAACGCGTCGATCCGTTAAATTCCGAAGTATCAAGAAAAATATCGAAAAAGACAGATTTTTGTAACAAATACGGTACGCATTCGTGTGAAAACATTCACGGCATTAAATTTTTTTTAATAAAAAATTGAAAGCAGGTCTCCTGTCCCTACATTAGACTTTTCTAGGGAAAGTTATTCTACCCTTTCATGATCGCGTGAATTATTCTATGCATTTCTATTTTTACGAAAGGGTGAAAACCATTGCCAGGCGTTTACTCATTTGTGTAAAACCTGCCTATACAAAGAAGTAAAAAAAATGTGGTATTTATTCTACCTCCAATCGGCCGTAATGTACCATTCCATGCACGTTACACTCATTTAAGCGTCAGTTTGAACAAATTCTAAAGCACCGAAAAATTGTCCGACAGTGATTACATTTGAAATTCGAAACACGGTATGAACTTTTCTTATTAATTACAGCACGTTCTAGAATTTCGTATTCAATTTCGACTTTCGAATGTCAAAATGAACGTCACTGCAAGGCATCGTAAACCCTATAATAACTTTGACGTGACAACAATCAAAAATTGGGAAGTGACGAAGAGATACAATGGTTATGTGAACTAGGTGATTATGATCAGAGTGTAATTCTTGTAGCACGAGCCGAAGACGAATAAGGCAAATCACATGAGTAGCAATCACCTACTTCGCACCAGTGTCACATACTATTTTTTGCAACATTCTACCCAAAAAAATTTTACCAATGTAAGTCAAGTAAAGGACTTAAAGACCAGGCATTGCATATATGCGATATGAATAATCTGATCAACAGACGCCGATGTGACTCGAAACGATTTTTTTTCTTTTGTTTCTGGCATATATAGAAACAAATAATACACGTATAGGTACAAGATAATAATAGTCTATAATCAAATAAAAAAGTTTAGAAACATTTGAAAATTTGTAGGTATCTATGACTAAAATTTCTAGAAATATAATTTTTTCAAGGTAATAATTCTCCTTCTGCAGATCTTCAAGTTGAGTAGGTACTAGGCTTATCATTTGTTTCGTTAAATATGCAAAATATCTGACTGTGAATCATCCTTATATTAAAAAAATTTTTTTTTGAAAATGTATTTAAACAATACAAAACGACAAATTTTCCTTTAATTTACGTTTCTTATTTTCAAGTACCTAAGAATAAATAAAAACTTTGATGGAATAAAGATCTAAGGATATTTTTCCTTCTTTCCAGTAGTACCAACCCCAACTCTCTAACTTAAATAACGATTGAAGAATTATTGATTGAAAGAGTAGAGGTTTCTAGATTCCAAAAAGGGCAAACCTGCTATTAATTTTCGTTTTCGTTTTTGTCAGTTTCATATTTCCACGAAGCCGAGGATGATTAAAAAATTCCATGAAAAGCAAATTCGAACAAATTTTCTCCTTTCCAGAAATGCTAATCCAAGCTCTCTAGCTTAAATAGTAAGTTTGTTTGAGCGAATTTGTTTTTGCACAAGTTACATATTCTTGATTTTGTATTTTTCACAATTACAGGCTCACTGTAAATGTAAAGGTCGAACAAGAATTTGTAATTTTACAGTGAATTGTTCATTTTTTTATCAATTTGGGTAGATTTTTATCAAAAATGTGAAAGTTTTAGTATCATTATCACTTTCATAAACTGCAATATTATTTTAAGGGAATTTTTATGGTTACCTTCCATCGAACTTTTAGCCAGCACATCAGGTTATTAATTTATTAATTAGTTCAAAAGCAGAAAAGAAAAAAAATGAAGAAATCACTGATAGGTAACTGAATAAATCAAAATCCGATACCATGATACTAAAAATAAATCAAATTGCGCAACATGATAGAAATGAAACTGATGGAAGCAACTTTTTAAATTCCATTTCCTTTTGATCAACTGTAATATTACAGTGAAACTGGGAGATCTGTAATTTTTACAAGTGAGGCTCAAACATAATTCTGCACAGAATCTTTGAATCTGCTCTTGCCCAAACAATTTTCGATAATTTTTCTGTAAATTTCACTATTCGTGAACAGAATCTGTACAGATAATCAGGTGATCGAACACAACTAGTGGCTGATAAATCATTAATCGAATGAATGAGGGGAGTTTCCTTGATTCCAAAAATCGGCCAATTTTATATTTATTAGTGTTTTTTTAGTTTGATTATTTTCAAACAACTAAAGATAATTAAAAAATCATATGGAAATTTTGTCAATTTTATCCTCTTTCCAGCAACATCAATCTCAGCTATCTACTTCAAATAGAGACTGAGAAATCATTAAATGAAATATGAGAGGTTTGTTTCAAAATTGAAATGTTGTGTTCAATTGAAGTGACAACTCAACAAACAATTTTTCACAAAATCCGGATGTGCAGAAATTTCATAATGTTGGATAAGACATAGTGGGCATGCGCAGCAAAGACAGTAATTAAACAATCTTAGCAATTCTTAAGCTGCTCCTACTTTACGTATAGTTAAGACGCACGAAAACGTCTGTTTTTAGAGTATGTGTTGCAAAAATAGTTTTCCAGTCCACAAAAATTTGAATATGGAGATAAAATGATTTTTAATTGTGCAAAAATAAGCCACATTTTGAGGATAATCACCCCTGCTTCTAGAGCTCACTTCTGAGCATTGTATATAGTAGGAAAGTCAAAAAATCTTTATGAATATGCTTCTTAAATGTTCTCATTGTCTCGAAAATGATCTCAAAATGGTATAGAAAAGGAATTCTTAAAAAATTTATTTTACTAAAATCGAAATTTGGAGAACACAGTGTAGAAAACGAATTTAGAGAGCTTTACTTCAGAATTTTTTAGTCGTTACCAATTGCAACTCAGCCGTGGGAAAAAAACTCTCAAATGAATCAATAAACTTTGCAGAAAAATATTTATGAAAGCGTAACTAAAAGTAAAAACATGAAGAAATAATCTTAAAAACCCATTTTGAAGAATGAAAATCACAGACTGATTAAATTTCGAATAATCGATAATTTCTATAGACAATCTATTGATGTAAAATTGATAGACTAAAAGAATTTTTACAGCTGATTAGGACGTTTCATATGGATTTAGAGAGCTAATTATTTTGGGTTTTTTCGATCAGTTTTCATGTTTAGTAGGCAGCCTAAATTAAATCCTAACTTTCAATCTTCTGTTTTACAGTAAAAATTTTCTAATTTACTTAGGTCTATACCCATTTAGTTTTTGCTTCAATTACTGCATTGTACATCCTGATGATAGTCTTCGAAAAAAAGGGAAAGGACTTTCTATTGTTAGTATACCGTAGCTGAATTTTTTATCTCGATGAGTGGTTCAGTCGCTGGAAATTTTATTCTTTTTGGGTTCCCAAGAGTGCAAGGACTAGAAATTTCTAATTCCACGTCGAACGATTAATGAGCATATCAGCATAAATTGTCCGCTTCGTTCCTTTTACCTCAACAATAAAAACAATGTAATCAAAACGTGTATACAAATTATTTGCATTTTTTTGCCATGTTAACAGCATTCCACTCTCGGTTGTGTTTTTTTTTTTCATATTTTTCCTTTTAAAAGGCCACTTTAAAGGGAATAAACGACAATGCACGTCAGCCTGCATTGTCTACCAGGTGAATAAGTGCATGGAATTTCATTATTCTCATCCAGGCCAAATCTACCGATGGAAAAAAATAATAAAAATCAGAAGTTATTTTCGACGTGAAAAAAAAGTGAGGGAGAAATAAAACCCACGCATAGGTATCCGATAAATTTGACGGTATAAACCTGAAATTTGGGCGTAATTAGAGAGGAAACTTATTCGATAAACCGCGTAAACGAAACTTAAAACGTTTTCGAATCGTATTATTATATACATGAAAAAAAAAACGGAACCATCAAACCGGAAGGGCGGTGAATACAATCCTACAAAATGAATTATTTAAATTACGGCGTAGTATTAATTCAAGTGAAAGAAATAAAAAAATATACATTTCAAAATATCACGTTTTGGTCCTCGAACGGGCAACCAAAAACCAAAGAATACAGTATGGTTTCCAGTCCAAAATTCAAGAAAAAATGGCTAAAAAATATTCGGTACGATGTGAGAAAGATGAAAGAAAATACAGCAAAAAAGAAAAGCTCAAAGTAAAAACGATAACGACGATTTCGAATAATTGAATTTTAATACATTTGGATATGCATTCAGTGAAGACCAAACGATAGGCCGACGCATATGAGATAGAAGCTGCTAGTTCGGATGAGATAAATATTGTCGCATGGAGTTCAAACGTCAAACCGAAACGCTACACTGATTTTCGATTGATTTCACTTCATAATCTATTTCTTTTTGAAAAGTATACCGAACGGAAAAATATCCGAGTGCAACTAACAAATGAGGATCTTTATGAAAGAACTTTCTCCATTACAAAATAGCAATAAGACATTTGTAATACAATGAGATAGAGCAAAACCTCTCCATGACGTTATAACACTCAAGTACACACTCAATTACCACGTTTTACATAACTATCAGGATGTTTATTGAACTCAATGAAAATTTTAATGAACTCGTTAAAAATCATGAAGAAACTAGTTGAAAGAGAACAGACCTACCTTTTCATCAGTTCAAAGTTGAACATAGCTTCCACGCAATTCTTAAAGTACTCTATATATAACCAACCAGTTGACAAGAACTTCCAAATTTCACTTTAAAATTAGTACCTACCATGTACTTAAAACTTATAGCAACAAATTCAAAATTGAGAATTTTGGACGTGTTTTCATTAAATAAAGCAAAAAAATAAATCATCGTGAATTAAGGACAGTAAAGTCTCCAATTCAACAAAATATAATTATGCTAGGGTTCAAATTAAAACTTTCCAAATACACTTGTGTAGCCGAAATGTAGACATAACAAATAATATTTTTCTCTGTTATATTGATAGTGAGTGAACCTGCTACTGCAAACGTAATGGCAACAAAAGAATTAATAATTATACTTTTTATAGGTGTCCGGTGAGGATTACGAGGAATGAGCCCTAAAAAATCAGTACCAAGGCTATGCCACGATGTTATACCTGTAGAATTGAACGATTTTGAAAGCTACAATTTTTAAATTATTTTACAATTTCAAGAATCAAGATCAAGAATTTATGATAGTTTGACAAAATTGACACAATGATTAGATTTTCAAATTTTTTATAATCCGATAAAATATGAAAAGTCAAAATTAACCTTTTTTTTGAGCCCTTTGGAAGTCGAAGAATAATTCGAATTTAAAAATGAACATCAATTTGAAAATAGAGCCTCCAAAACCATAATAAGTGCAATAGGGTACACAATAAAATGTAAATACTTATACATTTGGGAATAAAATTTTATTTTTGTAATTACCCAACCAAATGATATTTCTGATCGTGTCATATTGATTTACACACCGATATCTATCGTCATAAAGACCAATTAAACAGAAAATTCAACCAAATATAAACTGAAAAACAGACCAATATTCATAAAACAAGAGTCAGCACACCCTTTCCAACCACTTTATATAAAAGCAGATCCAAAAAAAAATTATTACTTCCTCACTGAATAAGATCTACTCTATTCAATGGTTATTGATAGAAGTACAGCTGGGTGTGACATAACTCCCTAAAATTGTGATACTTTTGAATAGGTAACCGCACTCAGCGATCGCATAGACGTTGTCACGTCAATAGTAGACCAAACTTCAGGTTTACAAATAAGTATAATGATCAGTTGATGACTAAAATGAAATATAAATCCAGCTCCACACATTTCATTTGACAAATAGATGCATATTTGCCAAATCACCGATTGTGAGATAGGCTTGCTCAGGTACGCTCGTGTATTTGGCGAGCATTGTCAAATACATGTCTGATGTTCCTGAATGTTATTAGTAAATTTGATCGAGTTAAATGGAACAAATATTGGTGCTTGCAATGCATACGGATTTGCCAAATGTGCGTATCAGTGCTTGTCATTTGGCCAGCAAGATGACTAGCATACCCAGTTACTTGTGCTCTGCGACATTTGATAAACAGACGAATGTGTGGAGCCAGCTTATGAATTTGTTGCATGTGTGTATCAGTGTGCTCGTCATTTGGCAAGCAAAATGGGGACCATACCTGATTATTTGTGCTCTGCGACATTCAGTAAATAAACGAATGTGTGAAGCCTGCTCAATAAATGTACATGATTCAAAGTTCGTCAAACAAATGATGTCATCATATGGCAGAAACAGAGAGATGGAAAAGTGCAATCATACCATCTCTGGTTGATAGGACTACACCAACTTACACCAACCTACACCAGGAGAGCGATTTCATAAATGTAAGAATATTATATGACTTTGCACCAAGTTTTACTTGAATATTTGTGGAATATCCCTACTGGTGTAGCTTGATGTAAGTTAGTGTAATCCTGAGCTCATGTTACTTGATTTTTAGCAGTTTTTACAGCCACCTAACATTCTCATCGTTTCATTCCTCCTTTTTATTATCATTTTGTTACCATCTCATTTCTCTCACACGTTTTTGCTCTCAATTAACTTCTAGTGATTTTATTGTTAAAATTAATATTCCAAAATTATAATTCGTTTTTCTTTAAATTGTTCTTAAATTAATTGAAATGAATAGTAATCACAATTCCGAACACATACATTAAGCAGTGCTGCCACATTACAAGATTAACAAAATATCCGATACTGCAATGGAAAAAGTACTATCGATTATTGAAAAGGTGAGGTGTGAAGAACTGACCAATTGATTTAAAAAAGTGCAGAACTCACCCAATTCTCTAAAAATTCTGTTTGATTTTTATTGAGACCACCAATCTTCCACACCTCATACTTACCTTATACATTTAACATACTTCTCTTCATACATTATTTATTTCTCGTATATATATTTCTTGTTTGTGACTACACTGATTGAGATGACGCACTTTCATACCATGTATTTTACTTTTTATTAAAATACATTCAGAGACAATCTGCAATACGAACATAATATGTCTTTCTTTTCTCATTTTATCCTCTCATACCTTTATAATTTTTAAGAGCAGAACTCGAAAAGAATTTTAATTATGAAAAAGTATGAATTTCTTAATCTAACTCAGCAAATAGCTTCAGATAAAAAACTTCTTCTAAAGAGACGATCTTGTTTGTATCACTTTCCCTTCTAATCAAAAAAGTTATTTCAGTTATTGTTCTAATTAAGACATCAACTGTTTGAGCTTGGTCACTTCACTAAACTGACACTAAACTCAACCCCTTATGTTTATGTTGAACTGCGGGAACTCTCTTCAAAAAGAACTTGTCAAAAATTAGAACTTTAAGAATAGCATTTTGCCGCCATATGGAATACCTACAGCTTTAAACAAATTTTCACTGGAAACCAACTATATATTATCAATTATTGTAGACACTGCTATATTTTCGTACTTTTCAACAATCTTAATGCTTGCATAACAAATCCAAATTCCAAATCCTTCCGCAACTGTAAATGTACAAAAGGCAACTAAATAAAATTAAGCCAATTTCGGTACACAAAACAAAACCATATGATTTACGGATCCTATGAAACATCAAGTTAAAAGTAGAAACAGGAACTCGTGTGAACAAAATAACCAGCAATATAACTCATTTACTCCTCAAACATTTGAGTTTTCCTTCGGCCTATGGGCACGATTAGCATTCTCTTGCATTTAAAGATATTCCGAGACCAACGAAGATGTTGATCTCCTTCTTGTAAGGTGTCGTAAAACAAAAAACATCAGTATAAGTCGTTGGAACGCACCTGTCTGAGTATCCGCAGGAATTATATACCAAGAGTCACGTAAGGTAGACCATATTTTTCGTTAAAACAATAATTCGTAATCCCCCCGAAAAAAAAGGTGAGCAATAACAAAGACCTATTCGCCACCGTTTATTTAACCTTTTCACTGATAATGCTGTTCGATAAAATTTCTTGTAAAATATTGGCTGTAGTTAGTATTCGTTTATGCTCTACTTGGTCTTCCCTGAAAATGTATTACCATACGCATACCGCAATTATTTTTAACCTTCCGAGTACAAGTACACATGTTTATACTAACGTAACACCCTCCACTATTCTTTCATTTTTGGTTATTCAGGACTTGGAAACTTTGCATCTTCAAACTCACATGAACGTTAATTTAACGTCGTGAGTAGCCACAGGCAACAAGAGGTGGTTCACCAAAACGGATGATCTCAATCATCATTTTTTTCCCATTTTCATTTTCTTCTTTTTTTCTCCCTAATTTTCGAAAGCGTCCATTTAAATTACATTCGCTGCAAGCTTAACCCCGCGGAAATAACAATATATACGACAGTGGAAACCAGAAAATAAATAGTAACTGTTCATTTCTCGACTCAAACATAAATCATCGTCCATTAAAAACGAAATATACACATATGTATACGACGCTTCTCCAGACACATAAACGAAAACAAACGGACGTTAGTGTTTTTAATTAGCTATTTCATTGTACACGACAGGCATACTTAGGTATACAAGGAAAAAACAAAAACTTGTAGAACATAATTTTCCGAGTTTACTAAATTAAATCATCATTTTTCTACATTTACCACCCATTTTCAAGAGCACTGTGTAATTTTTATTGAAACATTTCCCAGCAAATTTCACGCAATACCCTTTAAGTTAATTTAATTAGAATTTATTTTTAAAAGCCAATTTTATCGAATTACATATATTTGACGTCCATATATTTTTCATCGTAGAATTTAAATTTTTCCTTAGTTTTCCATTCTCTCAAACCAGGAGCAGAAGAAATCAGTGCATTAAACTTGTAAAAAAAATTCACGATAGTCTAGTAATAAAATTATCAGTGTTTCGCATTAATTTTAGTAGATTTTCCAAAAAACTTAGAATTAAAACTTTCCATTTCTACTTTTACAGGAGCAATAACAGAAACTTCAGTCAATAGAAACCGATTAGTAATTAAATTAATTGTAAATAATTAATTTATATCGATTTTGGTGCAAGTAGAGGGGTTTGGTGGTCTGAATCCTGAGGTGCAGAAAAATAGCTACTAGAAAAACAGTGAGTATTTGTTGTTGGTTGTATTAGGGCTGGGGAAGTCTAAAAGGGATGATCGAGAATATGTGGACGCCCACCTTACGATCGAATTATCAGTGCCCCTGTTGTATTGTGTAGGATAAATCTTTATAATTCATTCACAACGTTGCTGATTTCAATGAAAAATAGATGGAAACAAAATAAATTATTTAATAAAATATGTTTTGAAAAAAAAAAAACCGACTGCTTACTAAATATAAACCAAAAACAAGGTAAAAGTTGAAGTGCAATATTAAGTTATAAAACAAGTTTTTCAATTACCAACTTTTAGCAGAACTGAAATAATATGTTTTATTGAAAATAAAAAAATATAAATCAATTTTTCTTTTCACTGAACAGCACAGGCCCTGGCTTTTTCAATATAAACCTACTTGCTGTAGAATCTTTTTCCTAAAGCATTAGATATATGTACTACAGGTAAAACAAATCGAGTTTTTGTAACATCGAGTTTGAAGTATAGTCATTAATGAATTATTAAGGATCCTACCCTACCATTCATAGGTAGATTGATGGTAAATAACCTGCCAAGTATTTGAGAAAACATATTTTGTTCATAATGGACAGAGAGTCATCACATTTAGATCTTAACTAAGGCCAGCGCCTGCATTGTTCGCTGAAAAGTTGATTTTGATTTTTAATTTTTATAATATTTCAATTCTGCTAAAAGTTGATGATTGAAAAACTTGTTTTATATCTTTTAGAGCACTTCAACTTTAACCTTGTTTTTGGTTCATGTTTAGTACATAGTCGGGTTTTCTTTAAATATATTTTATTTGTAATTTTTTAGTAAACGCAAATACAAAATTGTTGATAATATGAATGTATATAGATCGCGTAAGTTGAAAAAACGTGGTAAGTAGATACTAATTTTTAGAACAGTGGTAGGCTTAGTTCTAATTTAGCCTCAATTTGAAGTATAGGATTACAACTAGAAGATCAAATAATTAAAATGAGTTAATTAATTTGACAATGGTTCACACATTAGAAATGAAACTACTGCGCAGCTCAAAAAATGTATTCACTGATATATTACTTAATAATTGAATAACAAAATGAAAAACTTTTCATAAACCCATTTTTGGTGTTACAGGGGTAGACCAAAGAATGGTTCAATGAACAAATGGACCATAAATTCGAACAAAATACCTTAAGAAACAAATTTGAGTATGTACCACTCAATTTTTGAGAACAAATTAAGTATCCTAACAAAATTTTGGTGTCTTAGAAAGTTGAACCAGGTATTAAATACTCAAATGTATCTTACATTTGAACAGCATTTCCATCCAGCAATTAACTTAATACCTACCTCAATTCTTATGAAAATATAATCCTAACCCCATTTCAGAGTCATGAGAGCCGAGGGGCCCGATGAATGATGCAATCTAAAATGGGCTGCAAATCTGAACTCGGTGCTTCAAGAAACATGTCAGATGATGTAAGGCAGAATATGAGGAAATGCTATCCTAACTCCTTTATTAAGGGCACACGAGTTCTAACAAGTGGTAAAATTCAAAAATGGACTACAAATATAAACTCAGTGCCTCAAAATACATGTGCGATGATGTTTAAATCAATAACATGTAGAAATATTATTTAACTTCCTTTTAGGGAATTAAAGAAAGGCCAATGGGCGGTTCAATCCAAAACGGACCAAAAATTTGAATTCAGCGCCTTAAAAACGATGTTTGATAATGCAATAATTTGTGGAAATATTCCGGCTTACAAGGGAGCCAAGGGGTGGTTCAATCCGAAAATGGACCAAAATTTGAACTGAGCACATCAAAAGCCATGTTCAACGATGGATCACACAATAATACGTAGAAATTTTATCTTAACCCCTTTTCGGGATCCATATGGGGCCCAAGATGCAATTCAGTCAGAAGATGGACCAAGAATTTCAATTAAGCCCCTCAAAATATAAGTCCGACAACATATCGTTGAATAATATGCGGAAATATTATCCCGACTCCCTTTTGGGGGCTCATATGAATTCCAAGGAGTGGTTCAATCCAAAAATGGAGCCATAAATTGAACTTAGCACCACAGCAATCAGCATACATGTCGAACGCAGTGAAACTCAACAATAGGGGAATATATCAAAATTAAAATTCCTCATCCCTCCACAGCATGTGAAATTACACAATTAAAAACTTGAATTTGAAAAATACAATCATGACTTCATGAGGTTTAAGACTAGTTGATTTTTCGCTAAAAGATATCCGAAATATATATAATACAGATAAATACCATATTGTGCTCGGGCAACACCCTCCATATTTTCAATTTTTTTATTGACTCATACTCTTTAAATGAAAAAACCATTAAAGGTACATTAAATCTCACCACATTGAATATGTAGATCTCATTGGTGAATACGCCCAAATTCATGACAAAAATTTTTACAATCTTAAAATTCATATTTTCTTTAATTACACCCTTCTAAATAATTAATTCTCCAACATGAATAGTCTAAGATACTCTCTGGAACGGCAGGAACATTTTGAACCTACTTCCATTGCAATCCATGAAGTATGACCATCGTTCTCAACGAACAAAAATCCGTTATAATTCCCGAGATAGAGCATACCAAACAAACCTATAACCTCCTCACACGCAGTCGGTAAAAACGCGTTCTTTTTCTTGAAAGAAAAAAGTTCGATAATTTGAAAGAGAATTTCTTCCATGGCGGTAATTTTTACTTTCTGCCACTCTTGAACTAAATGTTGATAACAGTCATGCCGTTTACATCGCATACTACACCAGCGTCCGTATTCTAAAACGTTTCTTAACGTTAAGTAAGACTTAAGTACTTGTTTAACCAAGTTTGTACTATACTTGTACAAGGGAGTCACAAATAAAATATTACTTAAGCAGCGAATCTTTACTTAAGTATCGTTCTAGAATACGGATGCAAGTCACCAGAGTAGAAATAAACAACAGTTTTCTCATGGTTAGATGCTAAACGGAAGATTACAATCAGATAGTCCGCAAAAATATTTACTAATTCCTCAACCTTTTAATAGAAAATAAAAGAGACTCAGTCAACCATTTACATGTAGCGTAAGTTTGCACTCATCGTCATTCTTATGAATCAAAACATAGAAACAGAGATAGATTCACAGCAATGTTTACGCAAAAAAAATAAAGTCCTTATAGAGCTTCATAAAAGCTACAAATATGTGTTTGTAGAAGCGCATAGGAACACCTAATTTTACTAATGAAAACACAAATTATACACCTTAAGGTTACAAAAACATGGTAAAAGCTCAACTACAGTCACAATTTTTGTAGCTATAAAACTGACTCAAAATAAAGATCTTTTAAAAGACAAACTGTATATGCTATTTTAGGCAAATAAAGCTGATGTATAATCGATCAATCAACAACTTGCCACATAATTTAGCAATGAGAATTTCCAGAACGGTTCCCAGTTTACATCAAGAGGATAAATCATCAAGTCAGGGTCAAATAATTTGAACTTCTCTCAATTTCAAAAAATCGAAAACCTTCATTACGCGAAGAGACGCACAAATTGTACTATAAAAATGAAAAAACGACCATCATTGTCTACAAGTTGAATAACTTTTCCTACCTCCGTACCTCGCTTAGCAGACTAGGTATATCAGATGAAAGATGACACTCGAAAAAGTCTGTTAGGGTGGTTTTCCGACTTCTGAATCTTGATCTTCAATTTAAAATTCTACCTCGTACATGCAACCGCAAAATAGCACCGCTGAGACATTCATATTTTAAGATTAATTTTTTTCATTTACAAAGCTACTTACAAAAAACAGAATTGACAATTTTATTCAAAAAAAAATTGGAAGCGAGAAAGAGAGAAAGAGAAAAGGAAGAGGAAAGACAGAGAGACGAAAAACCCTCAAAATGGTAAAAAGTTTTTCGACGTAAAACAATATTTTATTATTATACGACCGAATGGCATAAAAGTGGAACGGAAAAAAATCTGCTTTCGAAGAAAGTTTGAGATTGAAAGTTTTTTTTTCTCCTGTTTTCGCCTTTTTTAAAATGTCGTTTAAGCGACAACTTTTTTCTCACCGACCAACGAAATTAAATTAAAAGTAACTCGGGAAAAACAACGATGAAACCTAGTTTTTAGAAAATTTCCATAACCTAAAGCCAAATGAAAAATTGAAAGAGAGAAAGAGAGAAAAATAAAGAAAACAACGAATTAACATTGTTAATTGGACACGCAGTTTCGGAAAAATAAAATAATTCGTGCTTTAGCCAGGGTGCCGGGGGCAAGGAAAAAGTAAGACACTAAAAAATGTACGCAATCTACGCGTATACACGAGTAGGTACTTGTACAAATAGTCATATACTAATGTAATACCTAGATTATAATTATTTTCAATAACTTACAATCATTTGGAAAACATGAATATAGTCGGATGCCATAGCGGTCATCTCTTCATACGACCTTCTTTTCACGCGTTTAGGTTTCCCATAGTAATTATTTAGCAGGAACCTAAACCGTGAAATGATTCGTAATCGATTGCTTTTTAAAAAGTAAATAACAACGTGTAAGGTTCCGCGAAGAATAATAGTTTTTGTCTTCTCCTGTTCTTCGTCATCTTCTTTCTCGTCTCAAAACCTATACCTACAGTGGTTCATAAACACACAACGATGATAGGTTGGACACTGAACAGACAGAGAAGGTGTGAAAATAGAATTGGAAGAAAAAAGAGAAGAAGGAGAAGGATGAAGACGCGATAGGAAAGGAACGATTGATCCGATGGTCGCAAAATTTATTAGTAATTTATTCGAGACGCCAGCCAGCCAGCCAGCCAAGCCAATCAACAGCAGTGTTAACAATCCCGACGGAATTTACGCTCGTTAACAACTTTAAAAGGAGAAGAAACAAGACGAAGGGGAGGAGGAGGCAGAGGCCGAAGTTTGGAAAGTAACTTACGCCCTCGGTCAGCGTAAAGTTAGTTACGGCGTATTACTTGCCGACCAAACCACGAAATCGAACTCGGCCTCTGGTCATGAAGATACTTTTTTTATGACATCCGGTAAATAAAGGACGATAGCCAGTCAGCACTCACATTATTTTACTACAACTACCACCAAAACTACCACTACCACCATCGCAGGCATATCGTAAACAGATTCAACCAACGACATCGTGACTAACAAAATTTTACTTTAGACAAACAAAGACGAAAATTAAAATTTTTTTCTTAGATTCTTATTTTTCTCTCTCTTCCCCAAAATCCCACTTATCCTATCCCATTTAAAGCCCTGTAGATAAAAGTTCGGCAATACGATATTTTGTATCCTACAACTCGTGAGTGAATAAATTGATATTGTGTTAAATTTGAGAAATTATAAATGGTTTTGACGCTTTCATTAATTTTATAGAGCTTTTAAATCGTTTCACATTAAATCTACTTTCGCCTAACACATTGAACGGCCAAAAAAACAATTTTATGGGAATAACCTGTACAATATAAGTTATCGAATGCAACTGCAAAAGAACCATTGCTTGTAGTAAGCTGAAATTTTTCCGAAAAATCAATATACGTTTGCTTAAGATTTTGTGAAAATTTCACTGAAATTATACCACAGGTTCTCGAGATATATACGAAATTCTGAAAGGCTTATGATGGATTCAAACTGTGGATGCAAAACAGCGTATTGCCCTACTTGTATCTATAAAGTTCCAGCTGAATTAGCAGTACCATATTTGCGAATATTCGCATTATATAAATTACAATATATTTGTAGGAGTATAAGCTGCATTATCCTTCCATTTGGCAGGTGTAAGGAACTATCAATCAACAGAGCTGGTCCGAAACGACAACTTTTGGGAAAAAATTTTCAATTTGATTTAGGCTCTTAATTTTTTGAATTTAATACACCTCTAAAGGAAAACTGAGAAATAACTTTGAAAACAAGTCTAAAACTAAAACATTTAATGAAAACTTTCTAACTTGATTACAGTTCCCATTTTTTTTTTTTGAGTTTTCACTTTCAAGAGAGCAGGTTTTTAATTGAAAACTTCAGTGAGAACTTATGAATTTTATTAGAGGCCTTTTTTTGAGTTTTCATTTCTCAGAGCTGATAATACAATCCAAAAGAAGAAGTGCGACGTCATTTTCAACAGAACAAGTCCAGAATTTAATTTATTAGTGAAACATTTTAAACCTGATTACAGCACTAAGAATGGAGCTTTTGAAACGAAAATTATCAGAAACCATCAAGGATTAAGAACCTATGAGGGGCCAAAATTATTTGAAAATTTATTAAGTGGGACGAGCGGAATATTACAACAAAAAAAAACTAGCTCAGCTATACTCTCTAGAAAAAATATGTTTTCAAAGGTATGCTTTGAAATAATTGAAGCATAATTACTGAATGTTAAAAATTTTTTTTAATTTAACTTCTGCCCTAACTTTAAAAGTTAGCTTTGGTCCCAATCTCAAATTTTGACTTCTGTTCTAACCTCAGACGATAGTCAGAAAAACATCCTAAACATAGAAAACTAGAACGTAAAATCAGCAAACTGTAAAAGAAAGGCATATTGGAACCCCATTATCTCCCAATTGTATCTACTTCAAATGAAACTGTGGTGTAGATGATGAAGGATTCAGATTATATGAAAATAAGTAAATAAAGTCTCTGGATCAAATTAGTAAATAAGAGAGATGTGGGGTACGAAAAAATTGAATTATTGAAATTATCGTTTTTTTTCTAGCTGAGATAAGATATTTTCTCAATCTTTCTTGAAAAATAGACCTTTTACAACCATTATCTCAATCTTAAAGAGAAAAGAAAACCAGAGGGGCGCTGTGGCCATACTCATGAAGGATTAAAATATCTAAACAATTCTAAAACGGGCAAATTTTCCATTAATTTGTGTATTTTGTTTCATCTATTTTTAAACTGCTAAGGATGAGAGAATAAGTTATATGAATAGTAGATTTATGAAAATTTTCTCTTCTCCATCCTAGCTCTCTAATTTAAAAATAGCGACTGAGGAATCAATGAGGATTCAAAGATGATAAATTTTCCTTTTTTGCGTTCATTTATTTTTAAACTGCTAAAGATGATAGAAAAAGGTTTATGCATATTTTATTCCCTTTCCAGTGATACTAACCTCAGCTCTCGAGCTAACATAGCGGCTGAGAAATCATTAACTGAAAGTTTTAAACTTAATTACAGCTCTTAGGATAGAGTCTTCAAAACGAAAAACTATCTAAGATAGACATTTACATAGGCTAAAATTTTGAGAAAATCTGTCAAATGGGAGGGGCATGATGCTGTAACAAAAAAAAGCAATTTCAATTTATAATATGAAGATGTTAAATAAAAAATGTTCGATTCAAGATTTATGCTGCCGTAAGTTTTTTATTGCCACACCCAAGCTTGCTGTGTTAACCAGGTATATTTTAAATAAAATAAGACGTTTTATTTCGGCTTCCAGTGGTCGAATAAGTTTTTTCAGTTGATTACGGTTATTAATAGCGAAAGTAGAGAATAAAAAGCGTTGAGGCTGGAAATGTAGGTAACAGCTTTTCGAAAGTTTCCCTTAAAAAATTTTTTTACCTAATTTTATATTTTAGCTTTCCGGAGATCTCATTTTAAGAAAACGCGTAGGTATAGTTTTCAACATTTTTTCTTTCAAAAAAACTTTTTTTAATCACTATTTCGTTGACTTTTCACCACACCTCATCACTAAAAAATTTAAACGTCAAATTGAAGATGTTACAAGTTCTAGCAACATTATAGCCAAGTATGAAGTATATCAGCTGTTTTCAAGATTAGTGACCGTAAAAATTTCAATTTTACACAATTTAATTGATCGATGAGCTTTCTTACACATTTAGTAGATTCATTCCACCTTTCTAACAAGTTTTTAGTACAGATTTGTGTGATTACTGTTCATAGATTTCTTGCGATTAGTCTACAATGGCATTTGGTTAATAAAAGCTAAGACAGATTTATATTTATTTTCATTTAACTAAAAGTCTTGTGGAATACTTTGTTTCTCAGCTTCTAGTAATCCCAACAAGAAAATCGTTCCTCCTACAGCCCATCCCCTCCCAAGGTCACCAATATTGATACCTTCATTCCTTCGAAAAACACTCAATTAAATAGTTTCTAATGTTCGCACGCCACAAGTGATTAGATGCTATTTGAGTAAGATTAAGTGATGAAAGTTTAATGAAGAGAAACGAGACTGATAAGAAATACTATATTAACAAACTTTTTTTTTTTTTTTACAATTTTCACTTTTCCATTCGCTAACCAAAGCAAATTCATCCAATTTATTATGTAAGAAGTCTACACATATTTTTGTTCACGCAATTAAAATATCATATTTGGGTACTTGTTTTTAGAGAAAAAACGTATTGCTCATGTTTTCTCATTTACATTCATAGACGTATTCGACGTATATCTGCGCATTCATGCGGAACTAAAAAGCTTTAGATTTCTACGAATCGAGACCCTCGATTTGTTTCTCAGAATTTATTGTAACACTCGTTCTCAAATGAAGAAGAAAGTAATTTAACAGATTTTCCTTCACAAAAGGGGAGTACGACTAAGCGGATTTTCGAGGGAGTCGAGAAAAAGAATTACGAAGAGAACCCTCACGGTACAGGAGTAGGCCTTTGCGGTTAGCTACTACACCATACCCTTCGAAGGTCAAAGTAAGCGAAGAAAGTATAGGCATTATAAAAATAATCCTCCAACACTAACGTTAAGAGAGACGTTGGCTTGATCTATACACAAGCTGCATAAGTAGTTTACAAACGAAAAAATTATTTGTAAGGCTTATCAACTTATGACTCTGCGAGAAGAAGTGGGGGTAAATTAAACATTTTCGACCATCAACGAATCAAAAGATAAGATTATAAAGTGTTGATGGCTCAGTGCGGCAGGGAGATACTTTTTCTAATTCGTTTTTTCCACAAAAATTCGGTTTTTTATTTTCACAAAATTAGTATTTACCAAAATGTTTGTACATTTTTACACATTAACACTTTCATTGCCATGTATTTTGATGAACAGGAACCTTAGAGTGAAAATGTTTTGAGAATTGATATAATATATTCCAACAGGTCTCATTTTTCAACCAGTTCAATAGAAGGCGGGAACAGCTCGGTACATAATATGTGCACACACAGCCTAAAAACTGTAGAATCACACCAAAATCTCATCCTCAATCAAATACTGAATCACTTTTATCTCTGTATTACTTGAAAATTTAATTCAAAATTCCATAAATTAACCCCATTTTGAAAGATAAAACAACTTTTAAGAAAACAACATCTCATGGCCTCCTATAGGTACTTTGCATCATTTTTATTTTACTGGCTCTCATTTGATCCAGAGTTAAGTATTAGCCCAGACAAATAATGAACATTACTGAGATTGAAAATGAAAAAAGTAGGACCCAAGGTTTTTCTTTGGAAATACATTCGACACAGAAATGTTGGGGACTGCCTACTGACGCACTTTTTGATGGGTGGAAAATTTTTCCAATTGAAAGGGAGAAAACCAACCAAGGCTTCTAAACAATTATTTAAAAGTATGAATATTCCAGAATGTAAGAAAAACCAAAAAAATTGTTTTCCCTTTCTCTATATTCAAAATTATTTTGTCAATAATTTATATAAAACTTCTCCCAACAGTAAATTATGCTAACAGACCTGATATCAAATCAAATGGTATTTTTAGAGACGGCCCAAGTTCTGTGTTTCCTTCCATTTTGAATAAACAAACTAATATTCATATTATGACAGAATTTTCATGCCTTTTGATTATTTATTACAAAACATTATTGACTTTAAATACTTCATGCCCAACGGAAAAATTTCAGGTACGTCACTAGAAACAACTATAGCTGTTTCCTCAGGATCATATACTGAAAGAACAGCACCTAGTATGGAAGCCTGCTACTGAATAAAGGCGTTTGGAGACAACCTCTCAAATTTTGTAACTACCTACCTATTTTCCCTTTCAACTACCTTCTACTACACCAATTTATTTTCATTTTTCGGGGCAAAAAATATCAAAAAATTAAAATAGAGAAAGGAAGAAATAGGTAGCATGGCCTGTTTGCAGTATTTACCAGTAGGCGGCTTTTACAAGGAGACAAAATAATTTTTCCAAAGGATCGAGTAAATCATTTTTTAGATGTTTTTTGTGTTCTAGAACATTTATACGTAATGTTTTTTATGGTGAGGGGAGATTGGCCCCAAACTGCTTGTTTATCTACAGGAGTCAAAAATGTAAATCCTGGCCTGCCTAAATACATACTGAAATTTTGTAAGTACAATGTCATTTTGTTTAAAAATAATTTTTATCACTTAATACTATGTTTGTGTTCATATGGTCATAGATTCGAAAGGGTTCGGTAATACTCTCATTTTTTTAGCTTAGGGGGCAATGAACTCATGTATCCCACTCCCACAACTACCAAACTTGTTAGAATGCAAAATTCATAAACAATCCGAATTAGTAGAATAAAACAAAATCAAGCGGTAAATCGAAACAGAACAGATCTCAAATAAAATATTTGTATTATTCCCTTTTTTAAAACGTAACTACTCCGCCATCATTCATCTAAATCTAGTGATGTATGGTATTGTTTTATTGGAAATTTTATAGAAAATCATTTTTGTCTAAACTTATTATTTGAATAAATGCTTATTTAGAGAGAAAAACGTAAAAAACTGAATTTTATCAGATGTTATGAGTCCCCTAGTCAGTAGCGCAGGGGTTAGGAGTAGTGGTTCTTCAGCATGTATTTAAAGGGAAATTCCGAATGTATTTCCAAAGAAAAACCTTAGGTCCCATTTTTTTTATTTTCAAATCTACTATTTGCCTGGATTATAGGTAACAATTCGGACATTAAGCCGCACATAAGAAAAGGAAGTAAATATGATTTATTCAGATCTTACGTAGGCTACAAATCAATAACAACTAATCTAATGAACATTTACGTATCACATTTCAATAAACAGTATTGCCATTTTTACAGACATTCAGATATTATAGCAAATAGTTTGTGTGACTTGGCAAAAATATACATTTAAGCGGGTAGAATGCAAAAATCACGATAAAGTGAGTAAAAAATGTGGGCTAAACGACAAAAAGTTGATTTTTTTCGAGAAATTTTCAATAAATTTGAAAAAAATGGTTTGGAAATGCTATTGTGATTGAAAATTTTTTTTGGAAATGCAGCCGTGTTGGAAAAAAATATTTTGGAAAAACATAATTTGGAAAAACTAACCCCTATCTTCAGAGCAAATGAGAATCGAAATGACAGTTCCCTTAAAACAATATGGCGCATTTCTCTGTGATTTTTGATGAAACAATTCGCGTAAATGAAATTCCTTTCCAGACAAGAAAGAGAGAATATTTAATTTTACAATAATCTGAATGGAAAAACCAGCAGTAAACTGAAATGTTTTCCTACATCAAATACAAAAAATTCAAAAAACAAGGATAAATTGACAAGAAAAATTGAAAGTGGAATTTGGAAATCAACGAAAAGCAGGGGAAGCTAAAAGGACTCTAATAAAGAAAGGGGGTTCAGCCCCCATGAGTCCAAACTAATAATGGATGAAAAAATACAACTTTACGAATTTCTGAGAACAAAATTTTTTTCTGGAATATCAAAACGTCTATTTTTGAAATCTTAACTATCTATAATGGACTGAACAACACATGGAGCTTTTACGATTGACCAATACAGCGATTACAGCCTAACAATGTTCTCAATGAATTTCTAGAAAAGAAACAATTGCTACAAAACTTGACCGACACAATGTGATACGAGTACCTATTTGGCATGCAGCGATTTATCCTTAAATATATTTACCAACTCAAATAATTATTTACTCTATTTACACTATTGAACAATGGGACCAGCACAGGATAATCCTCTACCATTTAAAAAAAAAGGTTCATCAAAATCAATGCCCAGGTTGAAAAGTTATGCTGGAACGAACATAAAAAAAAACAAAAAAAAAACATAAATACGGATCACATTCGTAAACTCCTTTTTTTAAAGGAGGTTAAAAATGCACTTCAATGCAGATTTGGTGACATAAGTACCAACTAAGCCTTTTTTCCCTGAATAATTTAAAATTGTGGAGGTTATTCAAGAGTCGAGAGTCGGCGGTCGTGAATACTTCCCAATTCATCTCTTTCGAACACTTCCACCAAACTCGAAATAATGGAAACGATTTCGCTCTTTTTTGTGCAGTACCTATCCTTACCTACTTCAGTGGCGATACGAGATTTTTAGGGGGTGGACAAAAATGGACCAAGATAGAACATTGTAAGGAAACGGCTTTTACAAATGGCCTTTGTTTCTGTGATTTTTTTTGGTCTGATTAGGAATCATAATCGCATTTTTCAACCGTATTTTCAAGTAATTTTAACAATGCATTTTTCTCAATTTTTTGAGGACGGACCAGGTCCTCCCACAGAAACGCCGCCGATGTTCTTTTTCTTGGTACAGAGTCTAACGTTTGTAGGCCAGTTCACGGTCTCCATTTTCCTGTATTTTCAAAAATACTAAACAAACCCGTGCATAAAAGCCTCCGACCTTGATCCTACATCCGACGCACAAACGCTTTAACTTTGCCACCATGACTGCTATTTATCCGTTTTTTAGCTCGAAGAGAGCGGGAGAAAGAGAAAAAGAGCGTATCAACACCGCCGAATGACTCGTATCATCGCCATCAACTTCCACAATTTCCATGAAATTCTTCGAACAAACCCGATTCGATTTTATTCGTGTATACTATATATGTATATATCATAGGCTTATACATATACATAGTATAATACTCGCGGGTTTGTTATTTTTCCCAAGATAAACATCGAAATAAAGCAAATATGTAAATTTGTCAAAACACCGGAGATTATTTATATCGTCGAATTTAATACGACACTGTTGGCTTTTCGCTGTCCAACCGAATAAGTGTGCGCATGTTTTTTTTCTCTTTGTGGAGACAAAAAAAATGAAAAAAATACTGGAACGGCAAATGTAATTTCGTTATTCAACGAATTTTTGTGGTATCTAGCCCCGGTTTTAAATCACACCTTATTGCATGTAACCGAGCTATATAAATTAGTCTTTATACTTTTTTTTGAAATTCTCCCGTTTTATTTTCTTTCTCTCTCTTTCTTACTTTCTCTCTTTTTTTTGTGGTAACTCGTCCTACATGATGTCGCATCATAATTAGCTGATCACAAGCTCCACCCAGTCAATTTTTTTTAAACCTGTTCTCTCCGCCTGTATCTGTGCAAGAATGAGATAGAAAAGAAAAATAATAATCCTGAAGAAATCCACATTCTTAGAAATTAGCCACATTATTACAGCTTGAAAAAATTCGTAAATTTGTGTTTTTTTCTCGATCGCCGCGTCGCTCAAACTTAAATGACGTTCATCGATAAACATAATTATAATATATAAGGTGAGTCAAGGGAACTCAAGTTGACATTAGGCTATTGCCGATAATATTTTGCCACTTCACACTTCCCACTCCGAAATAAATAAAACAATAATAAATAAATTGCATTCTGGCTACGCTATTATATGCAGGCACCAATTTATGACCTTTAAAATTTGATGTATAAACCAATGGACACTTCGAACATGTACCTAGTTGAATTTTTACCCAATACTTTATTTCCATTTTAAAAGAATACGTAATTTTTGTATTTTTATATGCTTCTATTCTGCTCACTCAATTTTTTGAAATTCCTGGATGACCAACTTCAGCGCTGTTTTCACGTATTGCGACACACGCACACATACACTTATATCCGTTTTTAGGTTTTTGCTTGCAAAAAGTCCGATTAAAATAGCTATGTTTTTCTTTTTCCTCCTTCATTGTTCCTCAGCCTGAGTTCTATGCTTTTTAATGTGATAACATTTTTATTTTCACTACAGCAAAATACGGGGTTCGGTTTTTACATTCGATGTCGTTTTTCTTGTTAAATTTTCCACCGATTATCGATAATATATCGATACAAACTACATAGCTTTTTTATGACACATCGAAATATCATATTTCATTCAACATTGATAAAACAGTTATGAGGAAATCCATGTATTTGTTAACACAGTATCGATAGTTGATGGTAAAACATTGATATGGAAGATGAAAATGTTATCACATTAAATTGTTATTTGAAATAAGTAGGAAACGTGAAACGGTCTCGATAGATTTATTAGAGAACTGGTGTACGAGAGAAATAAAGTGTAGACTTACATGAAAGATAATGAGTATTATCTTAGTATATGAGGAGGGGATAGAAAACGAGAAATACGAGAATGTCAAACTCAACATAAATGTAACAATCTGGTAGTTGTCATGGCTGTGGCCACAAGTCCTGTGCGCACTGGCAATGTGCAGAGGACTCAACATGACTGTAGATACTGAGTTGAGGCGACGCCAACCAGTTGTCTAGCAGCGAGGCGAGAGCTAAGGTGTGTGACAACGAGATATTTTATTCGTCCTTGTGACGTTAAACCAACATAGTAAACTCCTCCACTACATGGTAGCAGGAGCACAGTGTTTTTCACTGGACCTCGAATTCGATAATTCGTCACCACCGAAATTTAATTTCGCAAATCGAAACTTAGTTTCGGAAATCGAAAATTAATTTCGCAGATCGAAACCTGGTTTCGAAAATCGAATATTAATTTCGAATATCGAAATCCAATTTCGAAAACCGAAATATAATTTTGAACCCACACACTTCCACTAGTCAATGACTCTCATCCGTACGTAGTACGCACTTAACAGTCTCGTTAAGAATTAACCTAACAGTTAATCCCAAACCTAAACAGTTTGACTTATTCGAGACTGAACTTCAATTCAGTTATATTTCCCTATACCCCGTATAGTAATACATTTCCTAATTGTTAATTAGTATAGAAATGACGTTTGTAATTGCCGCTAATACAAAGCTGACAAAAAAATAATTCACAATTATTTTTCCGCCGCCCCCAGCGCCATTTATTACGTATATTATTCCAGGAATAATATATATCGAATTCAAAGATTCGTCCTAAAAATATTTAGGCTGTATCAAATACAGAAAACATCGCTAAGTGTTAGCGCATATGGTACATTCGTCCTTCAAAACGAGAGAGATGGAGAAAAATATATTGCTATCCCTATCTCTCTCGCACTCACGCGTTTCAATAAACGTTACAGAAAAGAGACACAAATACCATCCTTTTCGATCGAATTTCTGAAGAAATGCAACGATCGTGTTGAAAACAAAAGATTCGATTCAACCAATCGGCTCTCACCAGCCGATGGACGGTTGAAGATTGTATGAATTTTTTGTGTGAATACACACATATACGCAAAAAGGTTCGTAACCCTTTACGCATTTACACACACAAACGTAATTTATGCATCACGCTGCAGCAGCAGCGACATCAGCGTGTTTAACACGACGTACCCAGGGTGTACAAATAGATTCACGATCACAATCACTTCTTGTCAAATTGTGATCGAGTTCATTGTGCGTTTTTGCAACTGATCGTGTTTTGTCCCATAACTTTGCAATTGATTTTCAATTTTGGCTATTTTTAGCCAATTTTTTTGTAATTAATTACGCGATTTGTGAAATTCATTCCCCCCGGAGTGTAGTGGTGTAGTTTCCGAAAGGTGCAGCCACTTATTCACAAGTAAACCGTAAGTACACTTACGAAAATTTTAATCTTTAGTACATCTTCTAAAGTGCCTCCATATTTCAAATATGCATTCGTAACCCATTGTTACGAGCCTAAATTATAGGTATGCGGACTCTAAAAATTAATTCCTATTGTAGTGTTACCAAATTTCGTAATTTCAATAGCCAGTCCGCAAATTTATAACCAGCTAAGATCGCATATCGATCTTAGCAAAAATATTTAGTTAATATGTGCGTAATTTAATTATGAATTGAAATCAGTTTGTTGCCCCAGGGTCACGCCAAAATTATTTTTGGAGAATAGAACCTGGGACTTCAAATTGAATTCGAATAATGTTATTCGTTTGTAAAAATGTGGAAACGATGTTTTCGCCCACGGGTCATGCCCGATTTTTCGTTTTTTCTAAAAACTTAGAAAAAATTTCGAAAGCATCTTTTTCGCAAAACTCGAAAACGATGTTTTTGCCCACGGGTCATGCCCGATTTTTTATTTTTTCTAAAAACTTAGAAAAAATTTCGAAAGCATCTTTTTCGCAAAACTCGAAAACGATGTTTTCACCCACGGGTCATGCCCAATTTTTCGTTTTTTCTAAAAACTTGGAAAAAATTTCGAAAACATTTTTTTCGCAAAACTCAAAAACGATGTTTTCGCCTACGGGTCATGCCCGATTTCTGGTTTTTTCAACAAAAACACATGATACACAGTAGAAATTCGTAACAAAAGTTACGCAATCCTGCTGATGCGAATAAATTAATTTTTTATTATTCTCGGTCTGTTCTTAGAACATGAGTAATCAAGAAAAAAGCACGTCGCGTAGCGACGATATCGATGTCCTCCTCGACCCCGAATCTTTATTGATTGAAGAGGAGGAACACACTGAAGCGTCAACATTACATCAGCAAGACGCAACCCCAGCGCCACAACCGCGCTGGGCCGATGAAATCGAAATTGAAGAGCTGCGAAGAGCGGCGGCTATACTGCCGGGCACGCAGCAATCACCGGGTCACCCGACAACTACGCCTGTACGAATGGACGTACAGCCCAGAAGCCGAGCGTCCACGCATGGAACGAGCGACGTCACCGATAGTGACGATGAACGAGAACAGTTCGTCGCTGTACTCGAAGACGCGGAGGAATACGCAAAATCGCTCGACAGAAAACTCGAGCGACCCCACATACCGCAGTACGAAATAAACGCACTGTCCAACGAAGACAGTGCGATCGAGGCCACCATAAGGGACCTCGAATATGTACCTCGAGGACTCGCAAGGGAAACCTTGCGTAGGGCCAGACAGGTCAAGCGAAAGCTGCTGGTTCTACAATCAACAATAAAATCAAATGTCCAGCAGCATCAATCTCAGCACCAATCACCATTTGTACCAAAGGTATGGGAAGATGCTACTGAGAAGCGTTGCTGGGAGGAACAGGAACGCTGGGACACTAGGGCTTTAGAGCTAGCGAGGGAGCTGGGGGATGCTCTGCCCGTAAGGTGTTGACCTCCTCGCAGAAAAAAGTCCGCGAGCTCTCCGCTAAGGTACATGAAGACCTAGGTGTCCAAGCAGCGGAATTCATACACCAGTACCTCCCGGATGCCACCAAGGCCACCGAACGCGAACGTTCGCCACCGCCACCATCACCAGCGGCTACGGAGCAACGAACCCCGGCAAGGGGAGAACCAGGCCAGCCAGGAATGGTGACAGGTAATGAAAATTCAAATTCATTCGACAATATAACGTTTCCTGAATTAAATGAGGGTGAACCTAGCCCCAAAAGGCGATGTTCCCACCAACCCTCCTTAACTCAAACTAATTCTCAAACACTCGACACGTCGTGTCGCGAGCTATCGCAAAACCCGATAGAAAATGAAACACCCCTAGCAGTAGCGATGGACTCCAACCCCATCGAAAAACCACCATCCGAAAACTATATTTCGAAATGTTGGGAACATGATCCAAAAGATCAAGTTGATGCCGGGTTTGCAAACCTCAAACCTCCTAAATTCTATTTAGAAAAGTGGGATGGCGATATTCTAAGCTATCCTGGGTTTGTTAACGGATTTAACAATTACGTTAATAAACGAAAAGATATCGCTATTCCACAAAAAATCAACCTACTGCAAGGGGCCCTACAAAAATTTTTGGTAGAGAAAATAAGTCATTTTTCCCCAGATAACGTTGGCTACATCCAACGCCTAAAATTCCTAGATAGTAGGTATGGGGACGAATCCAAGATTTGAGCTGAAATGTGGCTAAAAATAACTGCATACACAACAACCACTAATGATACAACGTCAATACTAGACACGTTAGACACCCTTATAGAGATGTGTCGGTTGACCGAGAACTAGTTTATTTGAACTAATCTTTTGAAAGACCTAAATGAACGAGACTGAAAGATGAGAATGAACTAGTTCACTTTGAACTAAAAATATTATCAAATCAAAGTTATACAAGCTAGTTCACTCTTATACGTCACAGCATTGTTGTTAATCACTGGATGAGTGGAATTTCTCACCAATCAACAAAAAACGAAACTTCAGTGGTTATTGAATAATGATAGTATGGTAAGTACCTCAATTCCTCTGTAATTCTTCAAATCCATAAAAGAATTTTGTTTTTTGAGTAAAGAATTCTTCAGAAGTTCTGTAATATTTATTTGCTAGTTATTTTTCTATTTTTTGTTTCGTTACTTTTCGAGAGTATATTTAATATTCACATTGATTTTGAAACGCTCATCTAAGTTATTTATTGACAACTGTCAACTCTTTTCGTAGGGAAATCATATTTATAGCTATTCCATAATCACTATAGAATCTAATTCAACGCTGTCTTGGTTACATCATCGGATGCCAGCAATTTTGACAAATGAAAATATTTTGCAGGTTAAACTCCCTATTTTCATCCCTTGTTATTCATTAAAACTTATCTACAAAATATGCTGAACGTTTCCTTGATTTTTTAAAGGAATGGTTGGGCACCGAGCGCGTTTCATCTAGTCGAGCTATAGCCATTAGCCACTGATCTTGTGTGGCATGCTGTTTCGACTAAAGTGAATAATGCCAGAAATAAAGATCCTAGTTGTAATGAACCGATGAAGTAAATATTGAATGTTTTTACGTAATATAGCTGTCCCTCGTCGACGTATTATTACTAGCGTTAAAATGAATTTTTATTTACAAAAGTGAAAAAGCATCGTTTTCTCTGCGGAAAAATTGGCTGCAGACTGGTTCTGTGAAGAAAAAGTCCACCTCCTCTACTGAAGCTCCAAGTAGTAAAAAAGTGAAGGAGTAATTTTAGGTTAGAATAACTTTTAAATTTATTTTTCCAATTTTCTATTTTTTGTTCCCCTAGTTTTGTTCATTCTTTCTTTTTTCTTAATTTACAATATCATTTTCACTGCAGTTTTCTTCACTTCTTTTGTATGTAGCTTTTTTCTTTATTTAGGTTAGTGATTTATTTGAATAATTTAAATTAAAGACCCAGATGTAGCGCAGAAAGTTACTGTTACCGAGTGATTTTTCATTCTAAGTACGTCAAATTATGTGCTGAAAATTTCTTGCCCTTTTCAGTTATATTTTATTTTGAAATGAATTTTTTTCATCAAAATGTTTGTTCTTTTTCAGAAATATGTTCATTTTCATTATTTTGTTCGGGAAAAATGACTTTGAGTATCTTTCATTGTACCAAAAGAATCGGATAGTAATTATTGAATACATCTTTACATCCTGAAATTGGTGCCGTCTTTTATGAAAAAATTAATCGATGAATGACTATATTTTACGAGCAAAAATTTATGCCTCAAGATTTGTCTTATATTTCCTCTTTTCAGCAATGACTCCATCGGCTATCACGAGTACTATCTATAATTCTTTATAAAAAAATAAGCCCTGAGGCATTGTGAAAATTTACTGCAGGAATATTTTATACGCATGTTTAAAGGAATCATTTCAGAAATATTTTCAACCGTTATCCAAATCTTAGCCTGTAAAAATTCATTCAAACCCTTATATTAAGAAAAATACCTTACCTCAATTATGTTTATTATAATATCATTTAAATTTATTCAACGTATTTTTCTACAGGAACTGAGCCCTGACCATCTCGGTATTCAATTAAAATTACAGACCACAGTGTACCTATACCTAATTGATTTGCGGTAAATGTAATTTTTTTTCTTTTAAAGAGAATCAAAATTTTTGAAAGTGATTCTTTGTGGTACTTTTTGTCATTTCAGAAATTAGTACATGGTTTACCAAGCTAAAGCTCAGATGTGGAAAATAGAAGAAATTTAAAATATGTGATAGTGATACTGACATCTTTACTCTTTAGTTGAATTAACTTTTTTTATTCAAGTTGAGAAATATTATAAAGGTATGTAAAAAAAAAAACAACAAAAAACATTTGTTAACAACAGATGAAATTTAAAATTACCAATTGAAATTTAAAAACATAATTTTATTTAAGTGTGAAGAACTTAATCGATTTCTTTTCAAAGTTAACGTTTGGCCTGTTTTTGAAAATATGCGTTCACATGGAACACTTGTTGCCACCAAACAAAAACGTTTTTTAATGAAGTTATATAAGGCTGGGTATATATATTTTCTCTGTTCCCAGTATTTCAGTGGATCTTCACTTCGAGGTAAATGAGGCTCGTTCAAGTATTTATCCACTTCAATCATGCCAGCAGCTACTGGAATATGAGCAGCACTAAGGATTTTGACCTCTTCATCAAAATCAGACCACATACTTTGAGATTCTATTCCAGTTTCGTTAGTATCAAAATTGCTTGTAACTGTTGTATTTTCAGGTGCTGGAGGTAACCTTCTTTTCAATCGTTGGACTGCTGAATCAAATTTAGTGACATCCATAAAACCCAATTTTTTAAATCGAGGATCGAGAATGGTGCATTGAGCTAACAGATCATTACTTTCATAATTTTTGAACCGATTATCGAATTCTTTGTTCAATAAATCAGCTATTACTTTTATGCTCTGTGGTGAATCACTCTGTTGAAGAAGATTAATTTTTTTTTTAATAAGTTTTAGCATGACCAAAATTTTTGATGCTGTTACAAACTTCTCAGCACTTATTTCTCTAGTAACATCGTCAAAATTTGGAACACATTTATCAGATGAGCTGCTAATTCCCACTCATCTGATGATAATGAAACTATTTCTTTAGCATGTGTATTGTGGTGTTCGGATTGTAATACAGCTAATACGTACACAAGTGCTGTTTTATTAGTCACAAATCTTTTCAACATTTCAAGTGTAGAATTCCAACTTGTTACCACATCCTGTTTCAACTTCAAAGCAGGCAAATTCATTTGTTGCTGTGTTGCTTTCAGTTCTGCATTAGCTTGGGAACTTCTTTTGAAATATTCGACGATACCTGATTAATAGAGAAATTATAGGGTATTAATAAAAATGATGTTGAAATCATAATTTATGAATTTTCATCTTCCTTACAAATAGACAATTTTTGAGTAAAGTTGCAAGTAAGTTGAAGTAGTTGACTGAGTTGACTACAACAGATAGAGCTGCACACACACAAAGATTAAGGAACATATAAGAAACAAGCAACACATAAAATCTAGTAGATTATTTTTAATTATCTTACCTTTAATTTTAACCAGAGTATTTTTGATTGAAGGTTCTTGCCATGCAGCTTGTACCATTAAATTGATGGAATGGGCAAAACAAGATATATGACGCCAATTACATTTGTTAACTGCAGCAATCATATTAGCTGCATTGTCAGTCACTACTGCAGTTATTTTATTGGAAATCTTCCATTTTTGAGCAAGATTTGTCAAAAATTGCTGGATATTGTCAGCTGTGTGGCGAGGTGCAAAGTTTTCACATGATAACAAAAATGACTGCAATTTTCCTTCATTTAGAAAGTGAGCTGTAACTGCACCAAAACTTTCGTTGTTAATAGAAGTCCAGTAATCTGTGGTTAAACATACAGCAACAGCCAAATTTAGCTTTTCTTGAACAGTTTCCTCACACTCTTGAAAATTATGTACCAGCAAAGATTCTATCAATAATTTTCTACTAGGTAATGTATATCCTGGACACAACATCTCTACAAATTTTCGGAACTCAGCATCTTCCACAATAGCAAAAGGCCGATATCCTTTCACAATGAATTTCAGTAGCTGGTTATGTAATGATTTAGTCAAGGAGACTGAAACTGGTTTTTTTGATCTGAAATAATTATGAATTGTGGTTTTTTGGAAAGAAGCATTAATTAGAGATGACGTTGAAACTGGAGTTATTTGTGATGGTTGTGAAGTAGATGCAGAAAGAGGCATGAGAGCTGAAGAACTTGATGGACCTGGTGTAAGACTATTATTGGAAGAGGGAACATTTGATTCATTTTCCAACTGCTCAATTTCTTGTATTTCTCTATCAGTATTCTCCTCATTTTGAATAAATAAAAATGGATGTTTCAATTTCACATGCCGACTCAAATTACCAATTGAATTATTACTAATACTGTAGCTACAATAACATATATTACATTTGGCACGTTTGCCTTGTTCTATTTCAGTGAAATGTAACCAAATGGCACTTCTTTTTCGACAAGGAAACATAATAAATGCTGTACGCAAAATTTACAATTTTAGTAATTATTAATAATCAAACTTCCAGTAATCCAGTTTCTTAAAAATCGAACTATATATTTAAAATTTATAATTCATCACCATTACCAAGTACGAAGTTAGGAATTTATACATAAAAATATGTCTCATATTTTCATTACAAACTAAACATCTCATCTTATCAAATATGAAAGAACTGTTTTCATTTGTTTGATTCATGCAGCTCATTTCGTTCATTTTGAACTAGTTCACTGAACTAGTTCATTCAAAAGACCGAGACCTGTTGAACTAAATCCACCAAATGAACTAAAACGCACATCTCTACACCCTTACCATTATGGTAGACAGGTATCGCTTACTTGCGAAAGTAATCGATGAGGAACAACTATTCAATATAGTAATTAAAAAATTTCCTCCCCGATCGTACCAAAATACTTTAAAAAGTAGCGAACGCAATGTTAAACATTTGTTCGAAGCGGTTAGATCGTTCATTAAAATTAGGGAGTTATCGGAGCCTATCTGTACCTCTGTACCAAAAAAGGTCGATAAACCTAATCCACCCCCACAAAATAAAAATTCCTCTCAACCTAAAGGCAGGAGAAATTTTGCGATAATTTCTTCAGAAAAGAAACCGAATGAAAGAGGACAGAATAAATCCAATCCTCGAAAGCGATCAGCACCACGTTCGAATCACACAAAGTATAGGGATACTAATGAATCTTTATCTACCACAGATGCAGAGGGGATCTTATGGGTCCAGCTCCCATCCGGCCAACGCATACCAGCGTCAACGGTGCGTACGCCGCTCACTCCAAACACACCCTGTATTTTCTGCAAAGGTGACCATCACGCTCACCTGTGCAGAAAAAAGAGTACGTTGGAGTCCCGGCGCGCACACTATGACCGCTATTGGTTATGCCTACGATGCGCAACATCGCATACCAGTACCAGGTACTGCAAAGCGCTACCACCCGCGAACTGTCGATGGTTCCAATGCGGAAGTAGCGAGCACCATTCGAACTTATGCCCTGTGATCGATTATCCGATCACGGAGGGCAAAGTAGCGGCATGGATCGAGCAGTTGAAGGACTGCAAGCAATACTTGCCAACAGGTAACCTGTTTGATAAACAGAAACAAAAATTACCTGTACTCGATCCTAAACAAACTGTACAATTACAGACGACTGCAGCTTCCGAAGAAGAAATCGGTAGTCTCGTTGCGCAGCAACGCCAAGAGGATGAGAACCTGAGTTCCGTGTCTGCAGTTCCAGTGTTAAGTGAGTGCCTATCATTTTTTACTACTAAAGATAATGACGCTCATTTCTTAACGTTTTCATAGTACATTCTCGCTCCAAATGCCAAAGAACCAGTGAAAATTAACGGCTTTTTTGATTGCGGAAGCAAACATAGCTATATGTTCTACACATATGCCTATAAACACCTCAGAGAAAATTCTTCTGAGTTCGCAGAAACAATCAAATTTCGAGGCCTAGCTGGACAAACGTCAAAACAAATTTGCACACAAATTGTAAAATTTGAATTATTCAAACGCGATGGAACTAAGGTTCAAATGGAAGCCAATATGGTTCCACACATCGCAAATAACCTATCCGAATTTGATTTTGATGAATTCAAAAACCATTACCCACGATATTCCAATATCGACTTTTCTGGCTTGGACCGAGAATCTACGATACACTTATTAGTTGGTAACAATTACATGTGGTCGTTTATAAAGCACATTAAGCAGTTATCACCAACCTTGACCTTAATCGAAACAGATTTCGGAAAAATGTTAGGAGGATTCTTAGGAAAACCAACCGAATGTGACGCATTCGAACCATCATTTTTCACATCACCTGAAAGTATCGAAAATTTTTGGAAATTGGATACCCTTGGTATCGAAACCAAAAACCTTGTTGAGGACGATGCCGAAACTGAAGCATTGCACTTATTATATAAAAATATAAAATTAGTGAACAACCAATACCAAATCAGGTGGCTATACAAATATAGTCCACCACCTTTAGTCAATAATAGACAGTTAGCATTCAAACGATTAGAAAGGCAATTGCCCAAATTGCAGAAAAATCCAGAATTTTTCGTAAGATACGATCAGTATTTTACCTCACTAATCGATTTAGAAATGATTGAACCTATCGAAAACGATAGACCCGCGGAAGTAGTACACTACTTACCACATAAGGGTATCTACGATCCAACAAAAAGCACTCCACTTCGAGTAGTTTTTGACGGATCGGCCAAAACGAAAAAGTCTAACTTGTCATTAAATGACTGCATGCACAAAGGGAAAGTACTATTAGCTGATCTAATAGCAATGCTTGTAAGCTTTCGTAAGAATCCTTACGCAATAATCGCTGATATTAAAAAAGCGTTTCATCAAATTGGATTGCACCCTGATGACAGAGATGTCACACGTTTCCTGTCGATTAAAGATCCTAACAATCCTATGAACAATAACAATCTAGTTACATTTAGATTCTGTCGTGTTCCCTTCGGAATCATAACGGCACCATTCTTACTCGCAGCATTGCTATTACATCACTTCCAATTGGTCGACATGGAGTTCCATGACAAGTTCTTAGAACGATTTTACGTTGATAATTTAATTGTTTCCGTACCAACGTACGAAGAAGCTATAGATTTATACATAAAATCGAATAAATTATTCAATGATATCTCCATGGAACTCGCCCAATGGGGCACCAATTGTAAACAGCTAAGAAAAAACTTTAACCCACAACACGCATTGAGCAACCCAATTATAAAAGTGCTTGGCCTATATTGGGATATGGACCATGATGTACTTTACATGCCCAAACCAAAACCGTTTACGTCTCCATGGACGAAACGCACATTCCTTAGGGTATTATCATCATTTTATGACCCTTTAGGTTGGTTTGCACCAGCATTTGTTCCGTCAAGAACGTTCATGAAAGTACTCTGGTCCAAGGGATTGAAATGGGACGAAAAAATCCCAGACGATCTCGAACCAACAGCCACTGAGATAATTACTGATCTCAGCAATAGCCTAAACTATTGTATACCTAGACAATTCTATCTAGGCTCTTATAATCCGAATACCTACCAACTACACGTATTCGTAGATGCATCACAAGTAGCGTACTCAATGGCAATATATATCAGATTCAGCAATACTAAATCAAATTGTCATGCAGTACGATTTGTAACAGGAAAATCACGCGTAACACCTATGCGACCGATAACAATTCCAAAACTCAAATTGATTGCAGCACTTATAGGTGCACGTGGACTAAGTTCCCTACGTAAACCG
Source organism: Ericerus pela (assembly GCA_011428145.1). NCBI lineage: Eukaryota > Metazoa > Arthropoda > Insecta > Hemiptera > Coccidae > Ericerus > Ericerus pela. The sequence continues at coordinate 42,439 of WOFM01000149.1, read as the reverse complement.
CTCGGTTTACAGAACGCACCAACATTCTTGTGGTCTGATAGCAAATGTGTTCTCACATGGCTATTAGAAAGAAAAGTCCATCCACAATTTGTAAAAAATAGAGTCGACGAAATAAAAAGTATAAAACCTGTCGAATATAGATATGTCCCATCAACGGACAATCCAGCCGATATTGGCTCACGTGGTTCCTCTATCCACAAACTCTCCGAATCACTTTGGTGGTCCGCTCCAACTTGGCTATCCCAAGATGAAAAATCTTGGCCAAAAACCGATTTGAATATAATCGAAAGTCTACCAGACGAACCAACCAAAATAGATACGCCTGTACTTCATACAATGAAAGAAGTTTTATCTTCAACTTCTAAACAATCCGTATCAATAACACTTGATGACGAATCAATTTTTGACAAACGTCATCCTGCCAAATATTTAAGGCAGATGAAATCTGCAAAAAGATTCATCCCACACTTCTTCATTGGTCAAAATACAGATCAATGTGAAGTGACACTACCAGAACCTGAAGTTCTGTCGCAGCAGTGGATAGCTGATCCACCAAACCAAACTCAGCCACTTGATTTGACAACTACCAAATCATGCTATATTCCAAAAGATGAAATACCTTTCGAATGTTTCATACATCTACCGTTGAACACTCCATTCAACATAGATATAATGAAATATAATACTCTATCTAAACCCGTACGCACACTTCTACAATGTATAGAAGCCGTACGACGATTTAGTAAACAACGAATAAGGAGGAAAAGATTAATTTCACCTTATGCATCGTTAGATTTCACCTTTCATTTTGCTCTACTCTGTTTCATCAGAGCTGACCAAAAGAAATACTTCGCAAAACTACTCGAAGTATTAGAAAAACGAAATCACCCTCCGTATATCCTGTACGAAAAATTTCATATCCTGATTGATCCATCTGGGATATTACGTACTGTAAATTATCTACCCGATATTGAGTACGCAAGAGACATGCTATCACCAATACTGATGCATCCTAAGTCTCACTTAACAAAATTAATTCAGTGTCATGGCTGTGGCCACGAGTCCTGTGCGCACTGGCGATGCGCAGAGGACTCGACATGACTGTAGATACTGGGTTGAGGCGACGCCAACCAGTTGTCTAGCAGCGAGGCGAGAGCTAAGGTGTGTGACAACGAGATATTTTATTCGTCCTTGTGACGTTAAACCAACATAGTAAACTCCTCCACTACAGTAGTCACTGATACTGTTTTTTTTTAACTGTGAAAATAAAATTTTCTATTTTATGACGATATCTGTGATTATTTATTTATTTATTTATTTATTTATTTTTCCTTTTAAAATTTTCATCCATTTATATGATGTTATCTGTGACCATTTATTTTTTTGATTCTAATTTTGGGATAAATTTTCAAAATAAAGCAAAAACCCTGTTGCCATATCGTCTAGCAATGTAGCTTGTTATCAGTTGTTTTTTCAATTTTTATTTGTTTCTATCTCGGAAAAAAAGTGAGAAATTTTATTTTCGCTTTGGCTGTTATTTTCTTCTTCAAATTATAAAAGTCTATTTTTTCAAAACTCATTTTTAACCTAACTTATTGTCGTTAGATAGGTTTTCATTTGATTTAGATACGAACGACAGTATGCAGTCAGCATTACCGATGGTGCTTGGAAAATGACTCACTCAAATAAGAAAAACTTAACTAGTCAATTTTTGAATTTCGATGCACCAAAGGTAAATTTTGAATGATGCCTTATAGCGATGGGATTATTTGAATATTTCATCATTCGAATAGCGATACTCGAATAATGATATTCGATTCGATCATAAAGGTTATAATTTTATACTTATTGACAAAAAAATGAAAATGAAAAAATGAGAAGAATTATTGATAACATGGCCCCTACTCCTACTTCTGTGATTAAGCTAAGCGAAACTAGCACCAAAGGCGGCCAGTATCTTATACGTGTACAATCTATCAATCGAATTTAAAACGAATTAGTTGATTTTAAAATTTTTTTTCATAATCACTCTCCAATCTCTTCGTATTGAAGAATTCGACTAACTTGAATTGCAAACCACACACTATAATGGATAGCCTAAGTAGGGTTGTGTTGTGTCAATAAAAACCTGGAACGAAATAAATAAAATAGGTAAAAGGAAGAAAGAAGAAAAAAAGAGAAAAAGATAAATGAATAAAAAAATAAAAATAAGGAGAGAAAAATACGATTATTTGGTGTGCGTGCGATCGAGCGACGACCACCAAATAGTATTTTGGTGGTCGAAATAAAACCGTGTCAGATAGAATTATCTTTCATCTCGGTTGGGGATTTTCATTTCACACATCGAACGTTGGTGTCGACCATTTAAAAGAGTACTAATTTTTTTTTTTTAGTGAACCACCGTCACTTTTATTTTTATTTATTTTTATTATTTTTTGGTGTTTTTTTTTGTATGTGTGTTGGTAGTTGTAGATAACATCGTGTAGTCAACAAAAAGGATTCTTCGACTCGACGAATCGCGTACAACACTAAAGAGTGAAGAAGAACAAATTGAGCGATACGTAATATTGAAAAAATTTGAGATTCATGATAAAGATCTTTTTTTCTCTCCTTTTTTTCCCTCGTTTCATTTCATTTATTTTTATTTTATTGGAAAGATAGGTAGGTATAGGATGAAATGAGCAGTATGTGCGAGACAAACGCGTCAGTTCGTTACTATTAAGAACATCAAATTTCTTGGTGCAACAGTCAGTTAACCAGCAATTTTGGTTTGACAGAATTTCATGCAACTAGTCATAAGACTAGTAGCCCCAAAACTACTGATACATAGCTATCATTTAGGGTTGAAAACATGAAATTTTATTTTGCTCAACCAGCGCAACCGCCGGTAAACCCATAGTGTGACGGTGAGCCCTCTTTAATATGAGTGCAATTTAAAAATAAATCAATGAATTACCTAAAAGCCAAGGAAGAAAATGAGTTAAGCCCATCAAAAATTATTGTTAGAGTAAAATAAACATTATTCAATCCTGTTTTTAACGTTTTTCGAGAAAACTAAAAATACAGCTATAATATATAATAAGCAAAATTTCGTATCTCTAATTTTATTCTGGAATTATTTTCAATTAAGGGCTGTCCTGTGTCTACCTAATTTCCATCTTGAAGTCACGCTTAGGCAATAATATCTTATTAAGAAACAAACTATTTTTTTTAATGTTCCTAACAAGAAGGGCTCAGAGCAAAAGGAGACCAAATCCACTTTTTATCATTTTGAAGCTGAGATTGGTTTTGGGTGTAGTCGAAAGTGTTTATTTTTCCGTGCTATAATGAACAAATTAAAGGTAACAATTCAGGTCTTCGCCGCTGATAGATTGGAACTCATTTGTATTGATTTTCACAAAATCAACAGGAAAAAGCAAACTTCAAATGGGTTTTTCTCAAAATAACGTTTTGAAAACTTAGTCTATTTAGTTGTGCTTCAGCTGAGTTATATGTCTCTGGAATTCAATAAAATGATATCAAAAATTTCACTTCTTCCTTTCATGCGTATTTCTGACGATACGCACTTCTCCAAGAACACAAAACAAAACTCAAGGTTACATGTCCAAAAAAAGGCCAAAAATGACAACAAATATCCAACAAATACTCTAACATAATGTCGGGAAATAATCATTTGCAGACACTACCAAAACATAACAACAATAGGTATTCAAATAGACTCAAAACCAAAAAAAAATTTCCTTTTTCTCTGGAGAAAAATCGCAGCAAGTCGCAATACTTCTTTTCAAATTCCAGTCAGCATAATTATGAAAGTTTTTAAATACCTTACCTTCCTATTTAACGATATTTCTGAAAAGAAAATGGCCGTTTGTTGTTTTATATTTCCGATCATACCTTCGTCGAATATCACTATATTTCCAGGAAAACCACTTAAATGATTACAACAACGACGAAGAATGGCTCGTAATATCAAATAAAATGTGTGAACTAGTTCAATAGCTTAATGAAAATGAGAAATTCTAACAGATGACATCGTGGGATTTATTTAACTTTCAATTTTTTTCCTCTAATATTAAAACCCATTTTAAAACCAAGTCATGAATTCGACAAATGTGGACTTCCTTCTTTTCTTTTCTATCTTCACTTCGCCACTACGGAGATTTCTCCAAGCATGAAAATAATTTTCTTTTTTAATACAAATAAGGTATATTATATTGTATCACTAAATAAGAAAAATTTTTCTCATCAATAAACACAGCTGTTTTCTTTGTCTGCCTCTACATCACTTTTCTGCTGCAGCCTGATCCACTTCCAACATGAAATAAGGCACCTACTACCTACCTATGTTGCTATTCACCCAATAATTTGAGGTGCTCTACCACTAATCATCATTATATCATTTCATTGCAGGTTTATTTTTACAGCCGCAAGTCATCAAAAGTATTAAAGAAAAAAAACAAGTCCTCAATCCAAATGATTCCATCCAAGTCGACGTAAAGTAAGCATACAATTTTGGTGGCTAACTAATTTATTCTCTTTGAAAATTATACGATTCGTCTGGGTTCGATAGGTGATATTTATCTGTAGGTTTCTTTTTCACATTTACAATGTCTACGACTTTGAAACACCTTCGCCGATAATACGGGACCGCATACGTAGCTAATGAATTCGAATTTTCAAATCATTTTCGGGCTACAAATCGAGGGTTGAATTTATTTAAATTTCACGTTCAGTTACGTTATTTTAACTTAAAAAAATAAAAAATAAACGAAAAAACTAATTTTACCGCCATCAGAAGATATACCTGTAATATATGTAACCAACTAATCATGATCTCCATCGTGGCAAAGAAATTCAACAATCTACTCGAAACAACAGGACAAAAACTGATATGATGATTGATCCTTCACTATCAATTTCAAGCGTTGGAGTATTATTTTAAAACATTAACTGCAGAATTAGTGCGTTGTTCATTACATGAACATTTGTAGACAAAGTTTCAGTAACGAGTCAACGGAAATAAAGAACTAATTTTGCTCAAGGAAATGAACTATACTACGAGAAGGATTAGTTTCTGCAGTTCGAGCAATTTACCTACACCACTCAGATTTTTCAACGGTAAGTATTCTAAATACGTCTCACGGTAAATACTATTATTACGTGTAACTCCAACTAATCAACATTTCAAGCAAAATATTAATTTAGGTAAGAAAAACATGCCATAAAGTTAAAATTACTACTACTTAATAAGCCTTTATTTGTCTAAAATAAAAATAATGAATGGGCCAACATAGAAAAAACTTTTTTTTCGCGAATGAAATCTCTTTTAATTAGAGCCAATAATGACCACTGACAGAAGAACTGAAAGAAGCAAGAAAATTGCAGTCCTCTAAAAGTTTAGTATGACTCTCCTCTGAAGATTTTTAATAAGACTTTCACTGCCACTCATAAACCTGTTCTTATCGTAGGTACACCCAAAAAAAAATTTTTTTAAATTGGCGTTCTGCGACGAAACGATCTCAACTAAAATTGCTTTATGGTTTCTGTAAAAAGGGATATTCCTACGCACCAGCCAACAATGATAAATCATTAGGTTCGTATTATGATTTAGAAAAATGTTTGCCGTTCTGATCAATTTTATATCGACAATTCGTCTCAAGAAGATTTTTGGAATAAAATGTTAATGAAAAAAGGACATTAAAAGGAGCTTCGAGTTTTTCTGATAATGATGTGCTAAGTAATAATAAATGAAATCCTAATATTCTGTTGTAAATTTGACCAGTCTTGCTCGGAAGGGCTATCATTGTAAGGGCAAAACTGATTAACAAATAAAACTGCAGCCTGTAGATGAAGGTGTGAAATTTAATTTTATATTTTTTTTTTAAAAAACAATTCAAATTAAATTTAGGCAAAACCGAATTTCTACAAATAGAGCTAACAATAAAAAACTGACACAGCTAATTTTTTTTCTCAAATATAGAGTCGAATTACAACATGATTTATGTTCTCAAGAATTGTAGTAAAATTAATAATTAGATAAGTAGGTATGTACTGTGACATCTGATTACCCGTAGCCTTCCCCTCACGTCACCATCGTCTTGTACTACCATTACGATAGGGAACAGCTCTCAAATTTTAAGTTTATAATAACGATAAGATAAACGGGAAATACGCCGATTCCCCAATGGAAATAAATTCCCCAAATCTAAGAAACATCGAAGACACGTTGACCAACTATTATTTAACGATATGGTGACGTGTAGAAATACGATATCGATCATCGGTGAACTAATTTTAATCTTTTTGACTGTTCACGTCCTTGGCCTAGAGTGAACAGTCAGTCTCGTTTTAGACGTGATAGTTTTCCGTTCATCGTGAATACGAAATATTATTCACGACAAAATACAGCTCTTTTATATGACATCAAGTCACCTTTTAAATTGTTTTCACTGATACTTTCAAATGTGAACATCGATAGTAATCCAAATAGTTTGCGATACTACTTCTCCGAATTCAAAGACAAATATTAACTCGAGATTTGTTGATTCACCGAACTTCGAGAACCATGAGGTGAGATGATGTATAACCTGCACGACCTGACATTAGTTACCATACTTGTAAGTAACCTTTTCGATTGTAATAAAACGTAAACTGTAATAATGGGTCGGCCAACTTATTTATTTCCACTTATGTAAATTTGCCCGACATACTTCGTAGGCTTCGGGAGCTATCGCTGGTAGGCTGGTGGCCTAACTGTTTGAGCTGGTTTGTAGTTTCGACTCTACGATTAATCGAGACTTATTGATATACTTCGAATCGTGATATCATTCCCTATACTCAAGAAGTACGTTTGTTTTCAGACGTCACAGTACATAACTTACTTTGAAATTTTGTTTCATCATCATCAACTTAAAGTAAGAAGTCAAAATGTAATTGCAGTATATATAATGTCTACAGCACATAACATGCGGTCAAGAAATTACCTAACTGAAATTTAACAAAATACAAAAATACAGATATTTATATTCACACGAATGAGAAAATTTAACTTGTTTGCTGACTACTTGCAATTCATGAAAGATAAGACTTGATGAATATATGAATATAAGATACTGTTTGCAAGTAAAAGATCTCTTTCTTTCATTGTTTGGTTCCTCTGTCGAGTGAAGCTTTGGGAATTTCGGCCTCATCAAAAATTTTATTTTAAAAGTATTTTTACTCTTACTATACACCCATCACATAACAGTATCAACTTATGAGGAGGGGAAAAGTGAGAAAAAAACAAAAGTTAGGGTGCTCCACCTTGATGAATCTGTCTTTTTTTAATCCTTCTTCTTCAACCATTAAACTTAACAAATAAAAAAAAATTGCATATATCATATTATACTGTGTGATTGGTAAGCCATAACCGAAGTAGATACTAGAATAGGCTACCTACATGTTCTAGAATATAAAAAACAACTAAAAAATTTTCTAGTTGCTCTTGCGAAATTTTTTTCTTAATAAAATTTATAAACTCCAACTCCCCCTTCCCAGAGGTAAATTGTGCACAAGCCCGAAGGAGAGAGGTAGGGGTCAATTTTTTGTCTAAATGGAAACTGTTTGGCCCACCCAGATGATTTAATCAAATTTCGCCAATTATCAACGATAAATTTTTTTTCAAAAACCTATACAGGAACAATAAAACTAAATTTGCCAACCGCAGACTATAGTTATTTTTCTTTCTCTTATCCAAACTTAGTAACTCGTCCCTTTATTTCTGAAAATTAAAATCTACCATCTCTCACATCCGAATTTACAAGACTTTTCCAACGAAATCGTTGTTTTGGCCGAGATAGAAGGTCGCATTGTAAGATCATCCTGGATGATAAAAAAGTTATAAAATTCGGATAAAACAATCCAAATTTTCGGTGATTTCAGCGTCCAGAAAAACATGAAAGTCTTTTATCGATAATACCAAGAATTCCGAACCGCTCATAGAATTCATTTGGCACACGAGACAAAAAGAAAATAACCAATATGATTAAGAAGACAATTTTCAAATTAAAATTAAATAAAAAAGCGGATTGTACTTTAATTAATTAACATCTCGATGGCCCAAACTGAAGAATAAATTTATAGCTGCGAGACACGTTTCTTCCATTTCGAAATTACTGTAACGTCTTTCAATGACGACCTACGCACATTTACCTACTATTTTTTTATATATACTTCTTTTTTTACTTTTTTTCTTTCTTTATACACCCGAATCAATGGAGTGAAATTAAAAATGCATTAAAGTATCTTTTTCCGGACATAAAATAGAGGGAAAAAATAATAACTTAGAATTTCATCGTTACTTTGCAAATAAAAGGAAACGGGTACTCCACATTTTGTCTGCAGGCAGACCATATAAAAGAGTAGGTAATACGGTAATAGGTGCCTCCCAAAACAATAATAATTGACTTTTTTTGAATTTTTTTCTTTTTCAACGTTACTTAATAATCCAGTATTAATTCATTTAGGAAGAAAACGTAAAACTTCAGCGTTATAATTCGGTTTATACTCGAAAATGGACGTCACAGATGTGCACAAGAAAATAATATTTTCCATGAATTGAAATAATCCGAACGATCTTACTGATGGAGCCAGCAACTAGTCAGACTGAAACTCCGAAAGTCTACATACTCCCTGCACTTGTAGAGTACTCTCAAAAAATTTGTCGAAAATCGCAGAGTAGGTACTCTCACGAAATGAGGTCATAAACACTTTTTTTTTTATTATCTCATTACAATAAGGTGGGTCCAACTTAAATAATGCCGTTGTTTCATTTTTTTATCTCTCATGTAAAGGCTTCACAATATATTATTAAAGTTGACTAAAATAAGCCACTCCCCTATTTTTTTCTGCAGACGAGGCGACGGCCGCTGATATCATTTGCACCATTCCACTCAGAGGAAAGAAGTAGTTCATTGTTAGGAACGAATGCAAGAACAATACTTAAGTAATTCTTTCATTTTTTCCATTATCAATTATATCTATACATAAACATTAATCGATATAACTTTGTTAAGATAAGTAATTCTTAAGTCACTTTTTTATATATATATATATATAAAAAATACAAAATGGCGATTCATCTCTTATCACCCTCATGCGCAAACTTGAAAGCCTTACCTGAACTAGAATTGAGGTAGTTTATCATTTTTGCTGGGTCTCTATATCAAAAGACTATTATTTTATAAAAATACATCAAAAAATTCTAGCGCAGCAAGCAATGATAGAAAATGTAGGTTTCCCTAACCAAAAAAAACTAAATAAATGATTGTTAGTTGAATGAAATAACAGCCAGAGTGCTCTGACATGTCCTTCTAAAATATATTTTCTCTTCTCACCAATAATTTAATATTTTTAAAATAATTTTTACACAGCAAGTTTTAAGTTGGTTAAGAACATATTTTGCAATTTGTTTAAATATAATATAACAAGTACTATAAGAAAATGAAAACATGAAAATTATTTTGAAGAATGGTGGGTATATATTATGTTTAAAATGAAATATCAAAGAAATTCATGATGAAGTGAAAGAATGAAGTGTATTACAAAGTTATAAAACACGTATGACTACTTTGCAAATTAAAGACTAGTTTTACAACAGTGGTTTAAACTAGGTTCAGCGGGAAAATAAAGTTTTACAATCCACTGAATGGCGTTCAATCATCCTGAACCACAGTTCAACTTTACTGCCAGATTTCTGTGATTAACTGCTGGTTCAAGTTTCTCATTGTCTGGTTTATCATGAGCTTTTTTTTACTAATAAATTGCAAATATATGGTCCCTTAACATTATCCAGTTATTAAATAGGTACTGTTAAAATATCATTATGTTATCAGTTATTTATTCATTTTACTTCATATGTCAATGTCATAAATTAAATTTCCATCAATGAAAGACTAATTTTGTGAAACATCACAAAAGTTTAAAAAAACATCGATTTAGTTAAACCACTGCTGATAACCAAACCAACTTTAAACCATGGATCAAGGTTCAGTTGAACCAGAGTTTAAACCTCTATTGTGAAACATAGAGCTAAATAAAAGCAGGCCTGTTTTCAACCAGCTTCTTTGGTTCATCTAGATTTTATATTTTTTTCTTAACAATACTTCAAGATTTTTTTAAATTACCTCTACTCATCAACCATAAAAGCCATTTGAAACAAAATTTTCCAAATTGATGGAATATAATATATTCAATGTCTGTGCCAAATTCTGTATCTATTGGTTAAAAATTATGGGTTTTAGAACCATTCAAGCACCAAAAATGAAATATAATAGGGTGTAATAGAAGAACCATAAAAGCGATCTGAAACAAAAATAATAAGGTTTGTCTTCGTGTAATGCAAATAATTGTGCCAAAGTTCAAGACCATGGGATGAAAACTGGGATTTTTACAAAGTTCAATAAAAATATATATATATATATATAAATTTCAGCTAATAGTGATGAAATTTTCCTCGGGTTATCAGATGAAAAAAGAACCCAACCTCACCCTTGGGCAGAGTGGATACACGTATGGATTTTTTTCCATTGTGAAAAATGTTTAATGCATTGGAAAAACCCGATTCACAATTAAAAAATTTTTTACATACGGCAGCTTTGCTCCTGGAACTTGGTACGAGATCCATTTTATTATGTAGCTTTTGGTTATGAAAGATCAAAGACAAAATTGGTGTGAAAAGCTCAGATGATTTCATCAGTCCCCCAAACCTGGTATAATGTTGTCAGATTTAGATTAGGTTGTACCAACTTTAAACTGTAGCATAAACCAAGTTCAACAGATAACACACATGGTAAAATAAAGTTAAACCCTACTTAACTGTGGTTCAACTATTTGATAAATCTGCACTAAAGAAGCAATATGAATATTAAAAATGGTGTATCTCCATGAATATTATATGTATTCAATTGAATTAAAGGCCATTACATTTTTCCTCAATAATTTCTAACGGAAAACAAATGAAAAAATAGTTTTTATTTTATTTTTATTACCTCATTGAAATCCAAAAATAAAAGCCATTCATACCAGATAATTAAAATTGCAGTAGTGAGTAGAATAAAAGCTTATAAAAATATTGATGTTCGAGGTTACCACATTGAGTAGAAATAATTTTTTTTCGTAAATTTTTTCATTTCTGAAAATTTTTGTTTCTTTTCTTGTTTTTTATCACATACATAAATAAATAGGGACTGGCTTCACACAAGTGAAAAATCTATAGAAGGAAAAAAATCAGATCTGCATATATTTGTACCTAAACAAACACACAAAAGCTTTCTTCTACTAAAACATCAAAGTTATAGAATAAAAAAATGAAACAATAAAATAAAACACAAAATTGGAGCCACACATGTTTGTAACTGCTACATGCATACAGTTGCACATTCTACTTAAGAAATCATTTTTTTAAGATAACCCAAATTCTATTGAATAGATTTTAAAATTTATTAACCTTGAACCAGCAGATAATATGGACGATTAATTTGGAAGAAAATTCATTCAAATAGGTTCAGTGATTCTAGAGCCAACTCAGAAGATAAAAAAACTTTCATTCTTATACTATAGATACCGGTAGCCTACATATTTTTCTGATTCTTACAATCTTCTGAATTGTACAAACGTAAGGACCAGGAAAAAAAAATCCTAGAGCAATAAATTTGAAGAACTAAAACCCTATCCTCGTTAATTTTCCAGAGATTCTAAAACAATTTCACAGACAGTATAACAATCTTCAAAAAGATGTTTAAGGGAATCAAAATCTTTTAGAATTATTCTCATAAAATTGCGATCGAGTTGAGAATTAATAGAAAACTTTGGGTATCCGATTATAAATCTTCTATTTTTGAATACCCTTCACTATTCCATAAAATCCAGCCATTCTCAGTATAAAGAATTCAATTTTTATTCTGCCTAAACTATTTTTGACAATTTTTGAAACATTACACATTTTAGAGCTTTAAAACAGTCAAACTTGGAATATGATAGAACCTATAATGAGACCAATCAGCACCCAAATCAACAAATTTTGTTGTCGACTTAGTACTATTGTTTGGACCAAACTTTGTATGAGAAAGAAAAAAAATTGTGACATGTACCGTGTTTGATAGAAAATTATATTGATTTTGTAAATTTTAGGACTGTCAAATAGAACTCAGTATGCCGAGTACTCAGTTCCAAATCTACTGAGAACTGAGAACATTCAGAATCGGACAATACAAGAACCGGTGGGATAAAATAACACAAGAACTGAATATCCAAGAAATCAGAAAATCTTCAATCATTTAGTACTGGATAATCAGGAAGACACTCAAATCAGTGCCAACAATAACACCTAAAGCCCTAAAATGAACATGAGTTTTACTCGATTTCACTGGATTCACAACAACGTATTCAGATTGCTTTAAATTCACTCGCATTCATTGTCAGGGGAATGGGGATGTTAAATGACTAAGCATCCTTTTATCAACGTGTTTTAAGTATGGTTCAATGCTGAATTCGGCTTGAGACGAAAAATAACACGACTTTTTTGGTCTTGAACAAAATACAACGTTGAATCATGATGATAAAATGGACCCTAAAATTAATACAACCTTTTTTATAGGAAACTAGATGTCGAACCAGGCTGCGCCGCAATTTGATGGTTTTTTTATTCTCTTTCATTCCCTCTTGCTTGTTTTTATTGGTCTTTGTACCTTATATGATGAATTTTGGTGAAAATGGACAACTTCTTTTTCAGAGGGGCTAAAAACTTCGACGACAGCTTCAAACATACATCTATGACTTCAAACATGCCTTGGAAAAATACAAATAAATACTGAAAATTTCAGCTTGATCTGCCAAGCGGTTCCAAAGTTATAGGTGAACAAATGTACTTATATTGAATATTATTAGGAGAGATTTAGTGCTAAATAATTTCATACTGTCCTACTTTTCGAAAAAAATTAATATTTGTATAAATAAACATCAAAAATAGTTTTGAGGTCATATTCACCCACTTATCTGAGGATGCTCCTGGTGGGAGGCATGCGACTTGCAAGTAGCTATGTCATTTTAGTCGCTCAAACCTACCAATAAGTGAAGAAATCAAAATTAGGCGACTATAAAATACTTATCAAAACTATTATAAGTACCTGGTTCACCGAGATATGGAAAATAAAAAATATTTTGTTATAATTTCAGCAATATATTCGTTAGGTACATGCTTCAGTAATATTAAACTCATTACTTCATTAGTCATAAATCATAATAATTATACACAGCCTAGGCCTAGCAAAATTTGCTAATAAAACCTTTCATATCCGCTACTTTTAGCCAAATAAATTTTTCATCGTTCGTTGTTATCACTTACTGCGCTGATAAACAGATTGAGATGTTCATATTTCTGTTTAACAAATTTTCTCAAACTTAAGACGTATCTAGATCATTTTTTCGGACGCAAAGACCGCTTTATTAAAAATTTCAGTAACATTGTTGGTCTAGTTCTTCAAAATATTTTTCTCTGGGGTTGGGATTAATTTGAAGTGGACGATTGAATTCTGGGATTTTTTTTTTCACTAGAAAGTGAGTGAGTGTGACATAGTCAACTCTTTTAAGATTGAATCAGGATCAATTTGGAGTGAATTACTCAACGAGGGAGAAAGTGAGTGAGCGATTCCTTAAAATTTGGAATCATTCACTCCTTCAAGGACAAACCAGATTAGATTATTATCAAAAAATATTTATCTATTTTTGTTCTGCTGGATTGCTGTTTTTCTTTCTGCCCTGCCCATATTTTGATTATTATTGGTGCATTTTTCTTTCTTCTTGCCCCTTATTGTTTGTCTTTCTTCCACAGACCTACAACCACAAAATTTTGAGAAACAAAAAAGAAAAAAAAGATTTGATTGGATTCAATTTCGGAATGAATTGTTTTTCTAACTGGTCTGAAATCGATTAAATCGTATTGATTTGACGTTATTGAATTCGAGAGTAAATAAAGCGTTTTATACAAGAATTAAAAATTTTTTTTGAGATTGAATGGAATTGAATGGGTGTTTTTGTTTCACTCCTAACCTCTGATTTTTCCCATGTATTTTTCCATAAAAAAATAAAATAGTTTAAATGATTTTCTGAGAATGTGAAAGACTTTAATATGGATGATCACTAATCGTTAGAGCATAATCTTAAAATCCTGCGCAATTATAAGGATAAAAATTCATTTTTAAAAGAAGTTTTTGCATTATAAGATCCATACATTTATACTTATTTTCATCCATTATCCTGTTTTTGGCCAATTACTATTTTCGCCGACAGAGTGCGTTTCTTTTGCCTTCACTTTGCAGTAGGGTAGGATTAGGATTCCGAATAAAATTATTTTATTGTTCTCATTTCAAACAAAAAATTCTTATTTAAACAGAAAGAACAAACTGCTAAATGAAATTTCACCGCGTTTTCCATAAAAAGATTTCTAAATTTTGAACACGGTTTCCTCTAAATTGTAATGAGCTGAAATTCCATTAAAAAAACTGAAAAATCAACTAGGATGTCATACATTATAAGTTAGACTGGCATGAAATCTCAAATAGCCTAGATACAATAAATTGTTTAAAATTGGTACACGCACACAGAAAGAGAATCACTAATTTACAAAAAACAGGCTGTGATTTTATAATCAAAAAAATTTTTCAAATGTTGCACAATTGCTTATCGAAAGGATTCATTGGAATACAAAAATGTGTACCTACCTGTACTTACTATATAATGTATTGTAATGTTAATTGTTGAGGGGAAAAAACGAATAACGCATCATAGAAACGAAACCTCTCAATTTTTCCCTTTTCACCAAATTTCAAACAATACCTTTGATTCAGAAATTCAAATGAAACTGGCAAGGTATAACTGATAAACGAAAATCCGAGAAGCGAGAATGATTCAAAAAATACAAAGAAAATAAACGCATAGCATAAAAATTCCAGCAAACAACCTCAATTAAACAGTTTTCTCTCTCTATGCCTCTGTGTCTCTCTCTCTCTTTCCCTATCTACTCGCTTATATAATATCATTCCTTCATGTAAATTTTGTAATAACGAATTTTCGTTTCATCAGTTTTCGTAACATACGATTTCGTTGATATCGCATACAGTTACCGGTGGTAAATACATAATAAACTATCACAAAATCACACTATCGCTTCAAAATATTATTCGAAAAATTCGACATTTATTCCATCACTAAAATAGAAGTAGTGTTTTTCAAAGAATGACCAACGATGTGACGATCAAAAAAATGAAACAAGAAACAAGAAAATTGGAAAATCACACAAACCTTTAGGAATAACGGCTCCTTCCAGCACACCGCCCAACAGTAATAATGAAAGCCACGAAACAAACATTTTGCAAAAATTCTTCAATCACGAATTTTGTGTAATAAATCAAACGAAAATACAAACGGGAGGCAATACGAAATAATTTTCGAACATTTAGAAGTTACTATTTTCCATCAGGTAAACAAGTACAGAAATTATGAAACCGAAAACCGAACGAAAATTTTAGTTTTAGTAACTTCGTCATCCATCCAGCAAAAACTATTTTAATATTTAAATGTTAAAAGAAATGAAACGAAAACCAATTATTACAGTACGAACTGGAAAACACGTGAAATTTACATTAAAACCGTGGAAGACACAACAAGAACACCACAAATTCAAAGAAGCGATACATAATACTGAAACTGAATCATTTCGGTTACACGTGCTCAGCTCAACGTCGAAAAGCCTGAATGCAAAAACAGTATTGCCAACCGTACAGATTACGAACGTGTTCGAAGGAAAAGAATAGATAATTATTTTCTGTTCGAGTGTTCGATTTTGTTGTCAATCCGTTTTAAGGAAGATGATTTTTTTTCCATCATTTATTCGTAGACAACACAGTCCCAAATACAGAAATACAAAGATTTCCAACATTTTTGAAGCAACAAATAAATTATTAATATTCTGGACAAGATTTTTACAACACGCGCCCCTTCCGCTATTTCTATTTTATATAAATCCATCAGAAAAATGAAAGTGCCTGAAAAATAAAATTTAAAAAAATTCACAGTTTTTACACTCTGTAACAACAGAGGAAAGCATTGAAAATTAATAAAAATTAAAAAAGCTCTAGCGCAGCAAGCCTCGCTAAAAAAAGTAGGTTTTTGAGAAAAAGAATTATGAATTTTGATGGTCATATTAATTGTCTGTAATTTTATATGCGTTAATGGTATGTTATGATTCTATGAAATGTGTTAGCTGCTGACGAAACATTAGACAACGTAAAATTTAAAAGCATTATTTCTTGAAAAAATAAAAAATTAGTTAAGATGATAAAGTATGGTAAATAATCACATAATTTCAAATAAAATCAAAGAAATATATATACATGAATTTGAGTTATTGGTACCAAAATTTTCCTGAGGTCATGAAATGAAAAATGTACCTACCCACAACCCTGGGGGCTAATACTGCACCAAGCGTAATAAGTAGATTTTCTAAAGAAAACCTACTACAAAATTATGAGTTGTTCATTTTTCATTTTCTTTAATTTTTGTATTTGTTCCATGTAGGATGTCGCAGTATGTGCATGTGTACAACCACAATAGAGCTCATGTGTGTATGAGCCTTGCTCAGTGTAAAAATTAGACTTGTGGTGGGGTATCAAAAGCCCGTGTGAACCAAAAGTATGTTTGCCCAATACAACCTACCAGAAAGTGTAGTAATACACCCGTCATCACTGGTAGGAAGTCGCCATATTCCGTAACCAACGAAACAATGTTACCACCTCCACTTTATTTTTTGTTACTATTTTCTTGTTCCACTCTCTTTACCATTGTTATCTACCCCTTCTCATACAATTCACGCCTAAAATATTGGTAAAAATTGGGTGGCGGACATTTTTTACAACTTGACTCTAGAAGCATTTTCAGTGCTAAAAATATATCACAACAGTTGGAAAAGTAAATTCTGCAATAGAATTTCAAATTATGTGTATTGCAGGTTGTGTTCATTATATGTAGCTTATTTAAGAAATTTGTACTGTGTTATAATAAAAACTTCAGAAAGCTGCCATTTGGAAACTGATGGGTAGATTTGGCACATCTTCCTACTTAACCAAAAATTAAACGCAAAGCAAAGTCAATTTTAAGGTGGGACTTGGGGTACAATCCTCCCATTGTCGAAGAAAAAGGTCAATTTAAAACAAAATTAATCGGATTTACAAATTTTTGGCCTAAGAAATATGTAAAAAATTGTTAACCCCTTCCATAAAAATTCATGAATATAACAAAATGTTATTTTATCTTCCCCAAGAAAATCCTGAATCCGGGCCTGACCCAAATTATGCACTTGCCAAAGGACCCACACAGTTCTTATAGAAAAGTGGTCCTGGTTAAATTGGCTGAAACTTTAGGAAAGTATAGTTAAAACCTCTCAGTGACAATTCTTAACAAAGTATGAACAATTTTTGGAATGGGTCCTCTAAAAGTGAAAAATTTGAGGACAGATTTAGGGCATTTGCTGCATTTCCAGTGTTGAATTATTTATTTATTCAATTTATTTACATAAAGTACGATCCCCCTTAACACTATCGATGTTAAAGAGACATATTGTATTTATTTAAAAATGAAAAAACTTTGAAGAAACAAATGAACGCATTCTAAAATACTAAAATATGAGCGAAGGAGAGGAAGAGTGAGAGTTAGAGAGTGAGTGTATGAGAAGGAGAGTGACAGTGAATAAGAGAGAGACAAAATTTTGATAAGCCATTTCTAGAGTAGGAAACGCATCTTGTTTCCGATGCATGGATTAAAAAACTAAGAAAAACTACATATCTTTCCAATTCGTAGGTATATTAATAATTCATAATAGTAAGTACAATCATCTTTCACTAAAATGGCTCTTTGATTGTTTAATTTACCATAATTTCCCTTGTACTCTTTCTGTATCCTCCTTCCACTCCCCCTCCCTCTCCCTCATTCACATTTCAGTATTTTATAAAAGGTTTTTTTTTCTCGTGTTTTAAAAATTACATGTCTCCCCAGCTCAGTCTTTGTGGTGTTCTTGAAAATCACTATTTCGAGGCTTTCAGTTATGAAAAAACGATCTAGATAGGTCTCAAGTTTGAGAAAATTTGTTGAACAAATATATGAGCATCTCAGTCTATCCATCAGCAGCAAGTGTTAACAATGAACAATGAATAGTTGTGATTAACCATAAAAGTAGCGGATAGAAAAGGTTTTATTATTGAATTTTGCTATAAGCACAAGCTGCGTATGATTATTATGATTTATGACTGATGAAGTAACATGAGTAAATATTGTGATCTTATTATGCTCAAGATGTACGATAATACGGAAGAATACACCAAACAAATACATATATTGCTGAAAATTTATCTCCAGATTGATTTAAGTTGACAAACTTTTTTATATTTTTCACATCGAGCAACATTCGATGAACCAGGTACTACTATTACCTTATATCGTATGGTGACTTAGTCATTGTAGTGGCAGAGAGACTACAGTTGTTTAGCACTTATATTTAATGTGGTTTAATGTCCAAGGGACATGAAAATATATGTCGTCACACAGCTATCTCGCACACTAGATCAGTAACGACTACGGCGACCTCCTCAGCCCAGTCACTCGCCTACCTACATTTCTTCAGTAGGCGAGTTCCCTTTACGCCTGCCAGGCGCGCAGGAGATTGTGAGTGTTCCCACCCACGATACTGGGGGCGGTGTCCATTGTGAATCCTTGGGGATTCACTTGTCCCTACAAGATCTGTAAAAAAAGAGATTAGCTGTAAATTCGAATGCATTTATTCGCTATGAGAATACGATGCATTTATATGTGTCGCACTCTTAAGTAACTTGTACATGATCCTAAACGCAGATGAAGACCATGTACTTGTGGATAGTCAAATGTTAATTATTAGCTTTTGACTATAGACAGAAACAGTTTGTCTAGAAAAAAAAAATTTTTTTTGGACAATTTAGGTATGTGTTCGAGTCTAGTGAAAGTTTCAAAGGCAAGAAAAAAAATTTTTCTGCATATTTAGTGATTACACTCATGCGCTTGAAGCCACCGTCAGTTTCGAGTACATAATTATATACTTAATTGTGCTCGAAGCCACCATCAGTTTCGAGTGCAAATTAGTTAGGCATTTGAGGCTAAATCAACTTCAAACGCTAAGTGCCGTTAAATCAATTTCCATTACAGATATTGACTTAAGTTGCCAGTGGAAGCATTTTGTAGCAGTGAGAACTGATTCTATCTAGAGTCAGTTTTTATTTAACATCGAAACGAAATCAAAAATACCCATATTTCCGACTTCAGAGTTTCTTTATGTGAAGCAGATGCTTGAAAAAGTATCTGTTTCTCCGAGAAAACCCCGATGCTCTCGCTACCATGTAGTGGCAGAGACACTACAATTGTTTGGCACTTATATTTAATGTGGTTTAACGTCCAAGGGACATGAAAATATATGACGTCACACACCTATCTCGCACACTAGATCTGTAATGACTACGGCGACCTCCTCAGCCCAGTCACTCGCCTATCTACATTTCTTCAGTAGGCAAGTTCCCTTTACGCCCACCAGGCACGCAGGAGATCGTGCGTGTTCCCACCCACGATAGTCATGGACCTCTATAGGAGGAAGGTATATCCATTTCTTAACATGTTCGAATTTTCTTTGTGTTTTTATTACATGCGTTGAATTAAGTGAAATTGTGAATTCCTAACCAAAATTTATCACAGCACATTTAAATATTTTATGGATACACCGCCTTACTATATGCGGCCTGTTTCCAGTGGGGAACTCATTGCGTATGCGTTTTATGCGCAGCATACTCTCAGGAAAAATTGAAAATTTTGAAAGAATGCAGCGTCAGCACACACTCAACAAGTTTTTCACAACACTTTTTTGTTAATAAATTTCAAGTTTTTAGATTTAGGATATTACTAATTTTTGTTTGTTCTTTGGAAATAAACTATTTTCATTTTGCCCCATTACCTGTTCATTGTTTTTTGAGGGCATACTTTTAGGATTTTTCATGAGCTCATCACTGCCTATTTCTATATTTAATCACTTACAACCATAATCAGTTAATTTAATTTTTTCATTTTTCTTTTTATTATTTTCTCATGTCTAGGGCTTGGATTTTTATGAAATGACATGTATCTGGCTATTTTTAAATGCTCAAAAAGCATTCTTTGTGTTCTGGTATTAGCCTAAATGCATAGAGTTGTGGAAGTTTCTAAATTCCACAATGCATTCTATGTATTACTTGTATCATTAGCATTGTGGCATTTGATCAAAATTAACATAATACATTGTGGAAGTTCCTCAATACCACAATGTGTTCTGTGTGTTACAGTGATTACAGTCTATCGTAGCTAATGAGTAATGATACCACAAATGATAATAGATAGCCTAATGACGTTTCAATAATACTCGTTGCAGAGTTACATTCTGAAGCATAGCAATAATCTGCTGAGAGAAATGTTGGGACCAGCCACTAGTGTTTGGGTGAACACACCATCTGTCTGAATGTGAAAGCTACCTGTGCTTCATCTTAGTTTCATCTATAGAAGTGATTATTAAAAATTACCATATTTGTTTGGTGATCGAAGCCTGTAGCAACCACACTGGCTATGCAGGATGTTTTTTCACTTTAATCACATAGAAAAAACTTGCTCAACATTTGCACAAATTTTCTCGCCTCTAGCAATCAAATTAGTAAATTACACAGATCAGATCTTCCAAAATTAGCCAGTATCCTAATTAAGGGGAATCCACTGAGGTATTGCTAAGCCAAGTTTGTTTTTTAATTATTGGCAGGGGCTGCATAGCCAATGTGGTTGCTACAGGCTTGAACCACCAAAACAACATGGTAATTTTTAAAAACTGCTTCCATAGAAAAGACCAGGCTGAAGGACACGTAGTTCCCCTATACACATGGATGGAATGTTCTTTTAAACACCAGTGGTAGGTCTCAACATTTCTCTCAGCCAATTATTGTGATGCTCCAGAATGTAACTGCAATGAGTATTTTTGAAATGTCATTAGGTTACCTATTATCATTAGTTGTACCATTACTAATTAGCTGTGATATACTGTAATCACTGTAACACACTGAATGCATTGTGGTATTGAAAAACTTCCACAATAGATTCTGTTCATTTTGATAAAATTCCACAATGTAAATTCATATTGTGGTGATAAAAGTAACACACAAAACACGTTGTGGAATTGAGAAACTTTCACAATGCGTTCTGTGCATTGCTAATATCACAGGATGAAATTTGTGTTGTGGTATATATCTCAGAACGTCTTCTGAGCATTTGTTTTTTTCAATGTGCAATTTTGCATTTTTCTCCTAACATATTATTCTCATTACTTTTTTTTTGTTTATGTTATTTGCTTTAAAATGAACCAAACTTAATTTTATATATTTTGCATATTTAGGTATAAATTCATACTTTTATCATATTCAGGTCATTTATCCAAAATATTTAAACATATTTGGTTATTTTTTTCCCGTTTAGCGCACATTTTGCTAAAATAGTCGTTTTTTAGGCAATATTTAATTTTTTAACCTATATGATTGGCAACCCACAAAAAAAAAATTTGTG
The DNA here is from genome assembly GCA_011428145.1 of Ericerus pela. Taxonomy (NCBI): domain Eukaryota; kingdom Metazoa; phylum Arthropoda; class Insecta; order Hemiptera; family Coccidae; genus Ericerus; species Ericerus pela. The sequence continues at coordinate 20,758 of WOFM01000149.1, read as the reverse complement.
CAGTTTTATGATAAATTATGACTTTAAATTTTGTGGGTAAGTCTTTATTTTACAGAAAATGTACAGAATTTTATCAGTATGAAGGAAGATAATATCAATAATATCAGATTTCAATACAGCTTTCAAAACCGTTTTAAATAATACCAATATTACATGGATAAATAAGTACATATTTTTGAAGGTCTGAAAATACTTTATAAATATTTTATTATAAAAAGATGCATATTATTTGTAATATTTTGTGTATATTCAATGTATATAAAGCCAAGCCCTACTCATATCTATGCTTTATTAAGCAGAATATTTGTGTAACGCCAATTCCCACAATTTAGTTATTATTAATCTCTTTTGCATTCATTCTTTAGCTGAGAATCAAGAGGTAAAAACTATTTGGCCACTAAATTGCTTCTGTGCCATTTTTGCTTTTTATCTTTAACTTGTGAGTTTTGTTTCTTCCTAAATTCAGTTTATATTTATTTAGACTATGTTGTAGAGCATCTGAAGCTCTTTTTTTGTTTCTAAAATGGCCAAGTAGGATAATTTGGAGATTATTTTTAGGTTTTTCAAATCATTTAAAGTCAATTGTGTTCTTCTTTTCATCTCTATGTCATGAAAGTACATCTTTTCTCCCTTAATTTGACAAATGTTCGACTTTTTCATTTGGCAACCAATGCATATCGATATATCGATATTTTTTTCCCCAGATCAAAAATGAAATGAAAACAATTCAGCATTAAGTTTCCATTACGTTTACATTATTACTCTTGAAACTAATTGGTTAATTGTTTCCAATTAGGTTTCTATTTCAGAATTTTAGTTTTTCCGTTTATTTTGATTTCCAGAACAAAAAAATATGATTTCTGTTACTGAAAAATTTGGTTTCCATTTCCATTTCTCAATCCTTGGTTGGGTTTGTGGGTTATAAATAAAATTATCTAGCTGTTCAATATACTTTTGAAGTTTCTCCCATTTGATAATTTTTGCTGTTTGTAATTAGTTATATTTAATTTTTCCGATAAATAAATCTGTTTAAATGATAAAATTATAGTGCTTTAATATATTGTTTAATACTATCTGTCCATCCTAGTCCAGAATTCAGTCTAGTTGCGGAATTTCAGCTTTTCAGTAGTATCTTCTGAATTGAACATATTATTTAATTCAATGAAATTTTTGCAAATTCTTCAGTTAATATATTACAATATCTCATTAAAATTTCAGCTCTCTAAAACAAACTGTTCTTTTGCAATTATATTCAATAAATTTGATTCTACAGATCTTCAATGAAAATAAATTGGTAGAATTATTTTAGGGTAGGCTTCACAATTTACAGAACAGAAACTGCACTTGAAACTTAAATAAGACTGAAAACTTAAAATTGAAAGAACCAGACCTGCTCTGAAATCGCACTTTAACTTTTATTGCAGCACTTTTTTTCCATGACCAACAAAGCTAATATGGGCTAAGCAGGAAAAATGTAACTTCGCAATGTTGTCATTTTAAAGAATATTTCGAGATATAACAGATTAAGTTCTATTAGTAGTTGGTAATGCTATCAACTCCATTATGGCATATTGGCTTTATGTAATTTGTAAATTAATTCTGTTAGACCACTAGCCATCGAATCTCCACCATCCATCTCCCCAACTTTGACATTGATTATAATTATGTCCTCCAGACCAGAGGCTGAAAAATGAAACAAAAAATAGAATAGAACTGGACCAGGAATGGTTTTGTTGATAAAGAACAGAAACTAATGGAAATGGAAACAAAATTTTAAGAAACTAAAACCAATAGAAACGCAAACAAAATTTAGAAAAATCAAAATAGAAATGGAAAGAAAAAGTTTGTTTTCCATTTGAAAGAAGAAAAAAAATTGGATTTAAATACAATTACTGACAGTCTATTTTGTAAAATTCATAAATTATAAATAAGCTTTACATAATTTTCCTTTTGTTTCATGTGAAACATCTCCAGGTAGCAATTATCTACTCTTTGAAAAACCTAAATAGAAATGAAAACTAACAGAAACAACAACAAAAATCTTTAGAAATAAACACCAACCGAATTAGAAACCAAATTTTTCTTTTTCCAATCTCTTCTCGAGATACTGAATAAAATGGTCACCTAACCAAGCCCATTAAAAAATAAAAATCAGATTTTTTATTTTGTGCAGCTGTAACATTTATAAATATTTTAAAAAATGAAGAAGATTTTAAAATACCTAAGCAACTTTTTGTCTCCTCTCTAAAATTTTTCTGTTCAAAATAAATACAAAAACTTCCATTAGTTTCGTTCTCTGAGGAGAAAGATAATTTTTTGGTTTTTTTGACAAGAAATTTTAATTTTCTGAAATCACTCTAAACGAAAAATTAAGAAATTCTGCAACTTACGACTATGTTGGTTAAGGAAAAAGTGAAAAACAACACTAAGACCCTTCTTACGCATATCATATTGGTAATTTCTCTAAAAATGTGAAGTAATATACAATTGCATATGATCATTGGTAATCTTTATGGAAGTCATTTAACAAAGTATACCTATCGCACGAATGAGGGCCAAATTATTTTCTCCTTTAGTGCGGCGTATGAGGTTCGATACATGAAGTAGATAATTGATAATTGAAAAAGGAAAAAGAAGAAAAAAATAATTTACCAATATACAAAAGTTACAGAGGATGATGTTATGGTAATTTAATGAATGTGAAGCTAAAATAGTTAAGTGAGTCTTTTCAGAATTTTACAGTTTAGATGACAAACGAAAAAAAATTTATACTAAATCATTTCACTAAAAAAAATTGAAAAAATTTTAAATTTACATGAGTAAATGGCAAAACTGAAAAAAGTTTTCATTAAGTGACGCCATTTTACTACTTTTGAATTCGACGCGCCTTATCAAAGTGAAATATCCCCATATCATAATTATGTACGATTACAAAATCACAATGACGAAATATAATCATCATTATCAACGACACACACACATCATACTTAGATACCTACATTATAATAATCATTTTATATTTTTGAAAATCCTCCAAATAAAACCTACCACTCCGGTTGTAGGTTGCAGATACTCCCTGATAATTTACTCCTTTTTTTGGGAGCAAACTTTTTTTCCTACATTAGCTTTAGTCAAGTAACATTTTGTCGACATGATATCTCGCCATTTCACGCATAAAGTGAATAAAAATAATTTTGTTTCGTCTTATAGGCGTAAATGTTATGCAAACGCTTAAACATTTCTCGACGAATTTTTTTCCCCTTTTCTTTTTGCAAAAATCGTTTTATTATTCAAATACGTTATAGTGATTAAGTAACGGGAGAAAATAAAAATAAATAAATTACACGAAAGAATTCATCCCTCAACCTTTCGTGTCACATTTATAGAATGAAGGTATAAAAAAAAAGGAAAGATTAAATTTTAGATTTTCTGCTGACAAAGGAAATATTTGAGAAACGAAGAAAGAAAGAAAGAGATCGCTTTTCACGCAAAAGCGTAAAGAAAAGGAAATTCATACTTAGGTACTCTAATTCTCAACGTAATATCGTGTAGGGAAAAAACGATGAATACTCCGATAACTAGCGAAAAATTTTTCGATAATTTTGTCTGTTCCACCCCCTTTTTATAATGAAAACATTCATTACAATAGATTTTTCAAAAAAGAATACAAAAAAAATGGTGGAAAAAAGAAGAAAGGTTTTCTCGAGAAATTTGATTAAAGTTTAATTAACAGAAAAGAAAATAGTGAAGGAGAAAAGAAAAAAGGGTATTGAATCCTTACTTAATTTTTTCTATAACGGATCTTATCTGCAGGGAGACTAATTAAAAGGTATTAATTTTTTCTCTTTATTCTTTCCATTTTTTTTTTGTTTTTTTGAATAAGGCTTTACTTGGCGCTCGATTAAAGAAAATAACGTCACTATTTGAGACCGGATCGAATAATCCTCGTAAAATGCCGTTCGCGAGGAATACTAAAAAAAGAAAAGATACTAACTCAAGGAAAAAATGGTTTCAGAGGAAAAAAGGGGGAAAAAAACTCTTAAATAGACGACATTTTTTTTTACTCCAAAATACGCGTTTAAAAATTTAATTTTCTATAGCCCAGAAAGGGGACAAAAATATTTTTATCAAATTATCATTCTGCACCTGTAGCCAAAGAAATAAGCGCTAGAAATTACTTCCGGTTCGACTTTTTTTTCTTTTTTTTTTCAAAGGACTACCTACGTATAATAGGAGGCATGCTAATTTTTGAATAATGTAGGTGACAACTTTGGAAATGAAAACGTAAACGCTGAAAACATGCTTTACTTCTTTTTTTTTTAATTCTTTAAATTTCGGTGGAAAATATCGAACTAGCTACCATATTTTTTTCCAATCTAATGAGAAATGATTTTCCGGAAAGTTATACATTTTTTCACTTTCTTTTTTCATTTCCCATTGTGCAATTCGAAATTTATCAAGACGTATTTCACCGAAATTACAGCAAAAAAATGTTTTATGTACAATAACACTATAGAAACTTAAAAGTTTGACGAAAGTTAACAAAATGTGATATCGAATTTTCGTCGGTGAACAAGGTAGGGTGCTAGAGAAAAATAGCGAGGCGTTTCTTCGTTAATTAAAAGACAATTTATGCAGTACGAGTAAAATTTGCATAAGTAGTAAATATAATCTGTAAGTTAAAAAGTTTCCTTCGTTCTATCGCCTATGCAACTCACTCGACATTTATATAAAACTTCAGTACGAAACTTTAGGCTAAGTAAACGGCATTAAGATTAACGAAAATACTCCTTGCCAAATTAAAACGCATTTTAGACTTCTTTAACTATCATTTCATTTTTAGGAACTTTTTTACAACATTCTATGGAATCTATGCTGTAGTATTAGGTAGGCTACCTACCAATTATGAGAATTTTTTTTAATATACCTATGCAATTCTTATTTTAACGAGTTATTAACTTCATATTATGTTATTTAGGTTATTAAATACTGAGCCTAATTATATTATCTATACTTTATTTTAGAAATAAAAAAATAAAAAAACAAAAAAATTACCCAATAATAATAATAATAATAATAATAATAATAATAATAATAATAATAATAATAATTTTTTAAATTCGATCTATATAAACTAAAAAAATTTGTTCTGCTGGGATTTGAGCCGTCGTCTCGTACGCGTATTTGTCATTCAGAAATTTCAACTTTCTCGGTTTAGATTCCTAAATTTGATAAGCAAGAAGTTAAGATTTTTTTTTTAATTGAGAGATAAGTACATCGTAGTTTATGTTTTTTGAGGCGTTGAGCTCAAATTTTCAGTTCATTATATGCTTTTATTCTACTCACTATACTGTGATTTTAAAATACACCAATACTGCAGCCAACCTCCCGCAGCGAAATAATGTTTATTTTGCATAAAGCTAAAGCAAAAAAAAATAAATAACAGCTTATCTTTTAAAAACTCCTTTTAACCTAAACTTATTTGTGGATTGAACCACTCACTAGGCCACCGTGTGACCAAAAAAGGGTTGGTTAGGCAAATTTTTACCATTTTATTGGGTAATATATCTCCACATATGTTTATTGAAGGGCGAAATTTCATTTCTAACATGTGTGATGTGGCTCAGGTTCACTTTTTGGGGGGAAGGGGGGTCATTCTGGGTAACCAACTTCGCTTCACTTGTGGTTCTGAGGTTCACTTGCAACTGGAGAATCCCACCTAGAAATTAAATCGGTAAATAGTTGGATTAAAATTACAAGACTAAGTGATTTTTCTGTTACAGATAGGCTATTTGTTTGGAGGTTTTGAAAGGTTAATTTTTCAGAAGTTGTAAGTTTTAATAAAGTCCAGTTCTGTGAGTCGTAGAATTTTTGTTATTTGGTTTTAGCAGAAAGGAAGTAAGGTTTCTGGAAAGTATATGTTCAAATTAGTTCTGAATTTACGAAAGTTGTGTAAGTAGGGTAGTTAAGTAGGATGTGCTTAACTGTTATAGTTGCACTGCAATAGTTGCATGAAGAAGATAAGTATTGGTGAGTTGTGTATTTATCCAATTATGCAGGTTGCTCTGAGGGTACTTTTGTGGGAAGCAATCTTCCATTGTTGAATTTTCAGAGGTGAAGAAGAAAAGAGGTCAAAAATTCAAAATTATTCGACTTGAAAACTTGTAACTGCTTTCACAAAATGAAAATTTTTCAAAAGACAGTTAAATAAGTTGTGTCTGGCCTGATGAAACTAGCCAAAGCCTATCCAATGGATGGTTTTGGATTTCAACCCCCTAAGGCTCCAAAAAAACCCACTAAAATATATGTTCTAGAAAATAAAAAAAATAAAAAAAATTTCACGAGAGAAGCGAGCGAAATTAACCTCTCCAATAATTGTAAACCCCTCCCACAAATAAATTCCGAATAAAGTACTGAAACTTGCTAATGTTATTAGTTGGTTTCTTTTCAGCCTAGCATCAGAATGGAAAATCAGATTGCAGCAATTTCAGTATGAAGAAAGTAGGTAAGTCTAAATTTGTAATTGATATGAATATATTACTTGTTATGTAAAATTATTTTACATGAATGAATACATGCAAAAGTTAAATAATTAATTTTTAAAATGAATTTGGAAGTGATCTTGTTCGAAAAAGTGGAGAAATCCTCAATTGGTTAGGGGAACTAAGGCGACACGGTCAATTCTGAGTCCATTAATTGCTCTTTCAGTAATTTTTGAGTAGGTTTTCGATTGGATCCATCCAATAATGTCAGTTTTAATTTTTCTGATTTTGTTATTGAGCAATGTTTTTTAGACAGTCATTTTGACATTAAGTGAGAAATTTGTTGAAGAGACCAGTTACAAGTTCATAGAAAATTTGTTTTTTTTTCCTAAAACGGCTGTGGTTAATTATATGAGATTGTGTGTATGTTATAGAAATAATATAGAGAAATAAAGACCTGTGAGTACAGATTTTTCTGTGATCTTCACTCTGCAGTACACAAATGTGGAGAGTAATTATTAAAAATCTTCAAAAATATTAAACAAATCTTACACTCGAGGGCTATCAACATTTTTCTGTCAAATACTCCTCGTATGTGCCTAAGTATATTGAAAATTGAGCCATTTTAAACTTTTAATAAAAATGTAATTTTCTGAATTTTTGATGTTTCCAGATAGGTGTGTCAATTTTGAGAACAGGCAAAACATATTAACATATTTTCTTTTTGTTTTGTCTAAGCCAAAATTGCTATTTGTTACAGTCAGAAAGTTGTATTCTGTTGATTAACGTTTCTGATTTCATGGGTTGAAAATTGTGATTTTTCGGTTCCTGGACATTGTCGGGACTCAACTTGTATGAGGTAAAGGAGCTCAGACCCCTCAACAACAGTTGTCGCCGCAAGGATGACAAATATTCATCTTTATGATGTTAAATATATTGCACGAATTATGTTGGATTGTAATTACTTGCACATACATGCAAGTAATGTATGAGTAGCGAACTGTGACCAATTTCAACAATGACGATGATGTCACAATTCATACAAAAACTGGTCCGCCATTTCTTATCACTACCAGAAATGACGCACCAATCTGTTCACACAACCATACATAATTACTACATATGTGTGTCTGTGTGCGTGTAAATAAGCCTGTATATAAACCATCCAAACTGGCTCTAAAATTGCCAGTGTTTGCCCAGGTTTTGGCTTACCCATATGTTTACATATGAAGTGGCAGAACACACAATATCTGTTGATTACCTTCTGGTGAGAATATCTTTTCACAACAAGGTACTCCACAGACATTTTACTGAATCCATTTTCCCAAAAAGCCATTTTACCAAACATCAATATCTCAAATGAACAACACCAAAAAATTCTGTCTTTTTTTTCTTTAATTTTGCTCTACAATGAAGGCAGCATAGAAAATTGGGTGGTGATATAGTGGGGTGTTCATAATTCAATGAAGTTCTCTCTTATTTCACCTAATTAACTCATTAGTCCCAGTTCCGCACATTCCTTCAAATTCTCTGTTTTCGTTTAGATTTTTGAGAACAACAATGATTAGTTTTTTTAAACAAATCTCTTTGCTGAAAATTTTCCAAGGGAACAAAGCAAGTTTTATCGAAGTTAAAACCAGTTAAGGGATTAACAGGCAGTGATATAACTAGAAATTTGCCGTATGGGGACTAGTCAATATGCTACCCTCAACTGTAACAGGGCTGTACTCAGGATTTACCTCTAGAGGGGATTTTATAGGTTGACAAAACAATTATTTCTAAGTGGAGCAAGTGAAAACAATTTTTTAGTATTCTCTGGGTTCTAGGGTTGTTTTTGTTTTTTGGGTAGGTGGGTTAGTTTCCAATGACACTTGTGGATACATGAGGCCTTGACCCACAGAGTAATTATTATATAAATAATTTGAAAATTAATTTCCATTTGTAATTTTTCTATTCTCAAAACTTAACCACCTAAGACTGAATACCCCCTTGCTCTCCTAGTTGCACCACTGGTAACAAACAAACTCAAAAGTCCGATCACAGTCTATTTAACTAACTGTACAAAATGCAGTCGTTAAAATTTTTTTTAAATTTTATAATGAAATTAAGGTAAAAAAATTTATAATATTTTCAAGAAAAAAAATATTACCTGTGGTTAGCTTTTATTAAATAGAAATTTTAGCTTGCTTAGTCAAAAATAAGTAGATTTTCTTTAAAAACCCACTTGAAAATCATACTGGATAGCCTAACTTTTTCTTTTATTTCTTCATTTCTACATATCATATCACCGATATTGGGATAAACAAAAACATTCACATTTTTTATTTTTGGCTGGCCTTTTTCTGCTCAATGCTGGTTATGCCATTGGTCGAAGGCCACTCCTGACGCCACCAAGCTAAAAAAATCAAATCTCTGAATGTCTTTATTGCAAACATGAGAAACCTCGGTTTTCGAAAAATCTCCAACCAAATGAGATTAGGTACATCATGATGAAATATGATAGCTTATTCGATCAGATTGTCACCCAGCACAATATCTTTTCACACGATATAATATAGTTAAATCGCTGTACTGAAATTAGTTTTATAACTATAGCGATGACCAGCAACATAGAGAACACAATATAGTCTACAGAAGCAAACCACCCACAAAAAATCTCTGTTTATTTAACGATCGTTCTTTCTCATGCATCGATTTTGATTGTGATAAGCTCGGAGAGAATTATTTTCTCGCATGAATAATTTTGGAGGTACCTAGATAGGTACACATAACAAGTTAACGAACTGATTTTCGGGAATTATCATCATAGTCCAGTGCACTACATCGGACAAAGAAAATTTCGTCACACTTTTTTGTAGCCTAGAAAAAAAATTCATTTCTTCCGTTCATAGGTATAATTAGGTACTATAGAAGTTTGAAAAGAAGTGAAAGAGAGATAGAATGAGACCGTGAGGGAGAGACTCTTCTCATACCTAGTGAGTACACGTGGATAAGAAAATACTAAACTTTCATTTATGCAATTTACTTCCCCACTTTTTATGATCTTTTCGGTTAGGTACCGTACAATAATTTGAAATCTCTCGAATGCAACTATAAGATGGATCTTCGATCAGCAACACATTTCATTGCTTATAAAAGTGCACTTTGTAGAGTAAAATTTCTTTATTCGATTGTGGGAAGAATTCGGCATTTTATTATTATTATTATTATTATTATTATTATTATTATTTTTTTTTTCTTTTACTCAGCTTCTTTTATGAATTCCAAGCTGGAAAAATGGGCCGTTCGTATTCGACGCTAATTAAATAACAGTCGAGAAAAACGGGTGCAAAATATAAAATCGGAACGACGCGACGACGCCGTTAGCCTCTTTTCCTTTATTTCCGTTCCCCCACCATTCCTTTAATATTTTTTTTTTTTACAATTTCCCGTGTCCAACGACGCAAAGGGACCACAAAAGAGAGAAGAAAAGAAAAACGATTATTCGCTGACAAGAAAAGGTATAATTTTTCAACTTTTATCCGCCTCGGCGAAATTAATTCCCCAAGTATTTATATTAGGTTTTGAAACGCACGTGCTTTTAAATGTCGAACCGTGGAATGTATGCTTTGACTTTGAGGAAGAAAAAAAAAGGGGGCTAGCATGGTAACCCTGGAGAACAGGTTTTTATAACTCACTGTCAAAAATTCGATCGAAAAATCGCAAAACATTCTGCTTACATACAAGGCAGTCCAAATGATGTCACTTAATCTCACTAGGAGTCATTCCTTATTAAATTCCCCTTTAAAATGCAGGTATTTGACAAGGTTAACTGATTAGAAAAAGCTCCTAGTGAGATATGTTTTTCTCATTGTTTTTCGACGGTTTGGATCACCTTATATGGCTATAGCTGTATTCGATACGGAAATAAACTTCTTTCTATATTTGGGGTTTTAGTTAAAGTTTTGTTAAAATGTAGGTAGCTCTAAGTTCTATTCTATCCTCCATATATACTTTTAATTATGTGTGACTGTGTCAGTTCTATAAAATGGCAAAACTCGAAAAATTGATAAAACAAATAGAAAATTTGAGCGAACTTTCTCAAGTAAGCATATTTAATGGTGATAAAAGACGATCATATCTTCGGAAGAGAACTTTTTATTATAATTTATTAGTTTCCACCGAGTCAGACCAGGAATTTCGAAACTTTTCAAAGATTTTCTACAAAAAACTGGAATCTTACTTTTCCAAATCAAGTAGCTAGTTAAGTTTTAAAAATGCTGCACTTTTTTGCTATTCCAGCAACGGGGTTTTCATTGGGCTTTTTTACAAGTTACAACCCAGTTTAAAAAAAAACTAAATTGTATGTAGAGTCAAAAAGTTAAATCATTTTAAACTTTTAGATTGTAAAATATCGATTGTAAACAAGTGAGCTTTCGTCTGTTTACATTACAGGCAGCTTCTAAAAAAAATTAGCTTGTAGCTTGTAGACAAGCTACATGGAAATGATGTTGCAACAGGCTTTTTGCTGGCTCAGTTGATTTCACAGGGATAGTCTGTATCGATAATTCCATAAAACATGTTTTAACAATTCACACATCCAATTAAAGAATGATTAAAGAAAGTGTGGGGACAATACTCGTATGAGGTAATAGGGGCTCGCACCCCTCGATGACAGTTGCCGCCCAAAGGCTGGCAATAATTGTCTTTATGACGTTAAACAAATTTACACTGGTGCGTTTGTATGTTCGTACCTATACGTACGTACAGGTAAGATACATTGCACGGGCCGAGATCAATTACCTGATAACGATCTCGGTGATGTCACGGCCCGGTACCAAATGCGCTGCGTAGTTTCTTATCACCTCAACAGAGGCAAGAAACGACGTAACGCATAACATAATTACATACATGTACGTATGCATGTGTGTCTGTGTGCGTGTACCAAATCCTGTATATAAACTCTCAGAACCGGCTCAAAAATTGCCAGTGTTTGCCGAGGATTTGGCTCTCCCATACTTAACCGTATGAAGTGGCAAAACACGCAAAATACTGTTGAAGAACTTCTAGTGCGAATATCTCTCACAACAAGGTATTCCACAGTGGTGACCCCGACGTGATTTTTTGGCTATGTCGTGGGTGTCTAGGTGCATTGCGCTAATTCTACAAGTAGGTGCGGTGCGCTGGAGTTACTCGCTTGTGATACAAATATTTTTCACAGACCTAGACACCTTTGGCTGTCAAAGCAGAGGTCTGACTTTGAAAGTGGGAAATTAAACCCCCCCTTCCAAATATATTTGCCAGAAGGGAACCAAGAGAAGTAGACCTGGAGGAACAAAGTTGCCCTCATCCGCCAACTCCTCCAGCTTTGACCAGAGACTCTGAAGTCTTTGAGACTCCGGAAAAGCAAAAACGAACCCGGAGACCAGAAGCCTTACGTTTGGCAGCTGTAGTCAACCCAAATGAGACAACAGCTCGCACCCTCAGAAGTGGTCGACTATTGAGCCAAGACTCCGACCCTTCGACCCCAGACCGACAACCGACTGAGTCTGGTAAAACCTTTGCCGAAAAAGAAGTACAGCAGATTACAATGCCTAACGGAAGTGGAAACACGACGAACCCAACATCAAACCAGCCTGGAGTAGGTGGAAGTGGTCAGCCACAGCTGACCCCCAAAGTGCTTGCACAGCTACTACAGCTGTTGCAGATGCAGACTCTGCAGAACCCTGCGATCCAAAGGCGGAGGATAGAGATTCCGGAATTTTTGCCAAATGAGGTAGAACTCTGGCTGACTCTCCTCGAAGGTTGTTTCAAAACAGAAAATCTATAGAACGACCAGAAGTATTCACACATTTGCAGCGGCATGCCCATAGAAATAATACATCGCATTCCGGATATCATGGAATGCCCTCTGGCAGAAGCAGATAAATACAGTTGGTTCTGCAAGAAAATTCGAAATGTGTTTGATAAAACTCAAAACGAAATAATAGATGATGTTATGGGTGGAATGAAGATTGGAGATGATAAACCCTCCACCTTCATGGCCAAATTACGACAGAAGGCTGACAACATCGTACCACCGTCAGTCATTGGGAACCAGTTCTGCAAACAACTGCCCCAACATGTTGTACAGTGTCTGGCTGCTACAACTCCGAGGACCTAGACTTCTTAGCAAAGAGTGCCAATAGTGCACTGGAACATTCGAGATCAGCATCCTCGATTAGTGCAGTATCGACAGAGACCGGAGAACTAGCTCAATCCTCTATCTCTGGTAAAGATCGGATTATGTGAAGGTCCGTTGCCAGGTGTCTGAATTGTTATATAACCATTCAGGTCCTGTCCACCAAGTTGTTTTTAATAAATCTTCTATAGTTGCTCCCCTAGAACCGACATCTGCTGGATTATCGGCTGTAGGTACATATCTGTATTGCACATTTGGGATCTTTTTAATCTCAGTCACTCGATTGAGAATAAATTGAGTTAACACCCTATGTTCCAACAACCAAGTTAGAACACACTTACAATCAGACCATAAATAAGTTGGGCTGTTAGATAAGTCTAGGGGTTGTCTGATGTTTTTTATTGCCCTAGCTCCAATTACTGCCCCTAACAACTCCAATCGAGGAATTGTCATTGGTTTTATTGGAGCTACTCGACTTTTGCCTATTACAAATCGTACATCAAAAGAGTTGGTTTCTTGTTTATAAAAACGAAGAAATACAACCATAGAATATGCTATTTTTGATGCATCGACAAAAATATGTAATTGGCATTTATTCGGATCATAAGTACCCGGATAAAGTTGGTGTGGTAGGCAATAAGATGTACAAAGGGATAAATCTTGTACCAATTGTGTTGCTATAGGATGTAGCGTTGTTGGTAAAATTTCATCCCATTTGTATCCTTCATTCCAGAGTTGTTTTATGAATACTCTGGAAGGAACATAGGCTGGAGCAAACCAACCATTAGGGTCAAAAATTGAGATACAATTTTCAAAAAATTTCTTTTTGTCCAATTTATATCTCCATCTTTTGTTTTGGGTTGGCTAATGAAAATTAAATCTTTATCCATGTCCCAAGTTATTCCTAATACTTTTATTTGAGGTTTTGTTAATGCGTTTTCAGCATTAAAGTCTTGTCTCAGTTTGATACAGTTAGTACCCCACTGAGACAACTCCATGGAAATATCAGTAACCAATTTATTTGAACGATCATGTAAATCTTTCAATTCTTTATATGTTGGTAAAGAAACGACTAGATTATCAACGTACAAATTTTTGGCATACTTTTGATAATATTCAGGATCAACTTGCTGAAAATGATGCATTAAGATTGCTGCCAGTAAAAAGGGAGCAGTTACAATTCCAAAGGGAACCCTTTGAAATCTAAAAATAATTATATTACTTTTAATTAGTGGTTTTGATGGATCTTTAATCCACAAAAAACGTGTTACATCCCTGTCATCAGGATGTAAGCCGATCTGATGAAATGCTTTTTTAATATCCGCAATAACTGCATACTTTTCTTTGCGAAATGATAAAAGGATTTCAAGTAGATCGGGTAATAAATTTGCACCTTTAAACATACAATCCTTTATTGAATGTTTAGAGGCTTTAGTCTTAGCAGACCCATCAAAGACTACTCTAAGCAGGGTACTTTTTGTTAAGTCTAAAATGCCCTTGTGAGGCATGTAGTGAATTAATCCTGGTTTTGCAATTTCATCCGCTAATTCAATCATTTCAAGATCAATTAAGAGATCAAAATACTCTGTATAACGTTTGAAAAATTCAGGATTTTTAACAAATTTTGGTAATTGACTTTGTAGACGTTTATAACACAAATTATAACGATCTCCTAATGGAGGAGGATAATTTTTATAAAGCCATTTTATTTGGTAACGATTGTTAACCAATTGAACGTCTTTATAAAACAAGCTTAGCGCTTCTGCATCAGCTTGAGCCTCGTCAGAGTTATGGGACTCAATACCAATGGCATCAAGTTTCCATAAATTTTCTACTTTCTGTGGATCAGAAAAGTAGACTGGAGTAAAGATATCATCTATTGAAGGGTTTCGTTCAATCAAACCTCCTAACATATTTCCGAAAGCTGTTTCGATAAGTGTCAGAGAGGGTGAAAGGTGCTTAATATTACAAACAAATGACCACATGTAGTCATTGCCTAATAGTAATTGAATCGTATGCTCCTTATTGATTGACATGAATTTTAAATTTTTATATTCTGGAAACTCTTCATAAAATTTTGTTAAGTTTGGTTGTTTTAGATTATGGGCTATAACATCCAAAGTTTTAGCTTTAATAGGAATTTTTACTCCATCAGGAGTAAACAAATTAAAGTCTACTGAAAAGGACTTTGTTGGTTTTGAAGTTTGATGTTGAAGACTAGAAAGTCGTAAATTTACTGCTTCATAACCTTTTAATTTTAAAGATTCGAAAGCAAATTTATTGACTATAAAAGTATCAACACTGCCACAGTCCATGAATCCCTGTATTTTAATAGGGTTTTTTATATTCAACCATTGTGCATACGTTTCAAAAACTAAAAAGGTAGAACTATTTTTAATTTTTGAATAATTGGTAAAACACTTACTATGTACAGGTAAGGTGGCCAACTGGTTATTCGACAAAACATCGCAACTTTTCTTTGAAGCTTTCACCTCAAACTGGTCACTGCCATTTGCCGATGCTTCCTGTGGAATAATTGGATTTTTAGTTATTTCTGTTATTGGTTCTTTTTGTAAAGAATCAATAAATGACTTACTTAAGGTGGCTTTACGCTCCCTTAATGTCGCGTACCAGGCATTACAAATGCCTGTACGTATCGGATAAGATGCCTTTGGGCAGAAGATCAAATTGTGCTGATCACTCAGACAATTGAACCATTTGCAGTGCTTGGGTGGAGTCCCAACACAGCAATTGGCATCTTCATCATGTTTTTCGTTACAACAAAAACACAAATTACGTTGTTGGAAAAATTCTTCCCGAATCTGTTTTGTGTTCCCCTTTGAAGAGAAACACAAAAAACTGTGGTGACGAGCACCACAAAATAGGCACGCATTGGTCTGAGGTGTTATCAGGACTGAGCGTGGAGTGTCCTTAGCCAACTGGATGTCGGCTAATCTTGCATTTTCTGGAACAGAAGGAGAATCATCTGAATTTTTAGATTTAGATTTTTGTTGTTTCTTCTTACTGTTATTTTTGGGATTGGATTTATCCTTTCCTTTATCTTTATTATCATCTTTGCTGAAAGATGCTCCAGCAAAAGCGGGTTTGCCTTTAGGCTTACCTTTCTTATTATCATTAAAATTTTTC
Source organism: Ericerus pela (assembly GCA_011428145.1). Lineage (NCBI taxonomy): Eukaryota > Metazoa > Arthropoda > Insecta > Hemiptera > Coccidae > Ericerus > Ericerus pela. The sequence continues at coordinate 4,969 of WOFM01000149.1, read as the reverse complement.
CCTTGAGTTTTATTTAAATTTTGTTTAGAAGGCCCATCTTTCTCTTCGAAAAGTTCGTGGATTTTGATGAACTCTCTAATGGCACCAAATAAATGAGAGACATGTCTCTCAGAGCTTTTAAAATTATTTAAATACGACCTGGGGGGAAATTTTTTAACGGTAACATTAAATACTTGTTCCTCATCTATAATTGCAGATATATCTCTATACCTGTCTATGAGGGCTGCAATTCCATCCATTCCATCTTGGATAGATGAAATGGTGTCTACTGCAGTAGGGAAAGCTGTAATTTGCATCCAAATTTCAGCTTTCACTTTTGCTTGATTGCCAAAACGATCATGCAAAAATACTAATCTCTGATGGTAACCTTTTTCATCGGGTGCGAGATGAGTAAATTTATCTTTCAATTCTTTTGGAATAACATTTTGAAGATAATTAATTTTTTGTGGAATGGCAAAATCATTTCGCAAGTGAACATATAAATTAAAACCTTGAATAAAACCAGGATAGGTTAATATTTTTCCATCCCATTTATCTAAATAGAATTTCGGAGTTTTAAGATTCATTGGTGGTGCCTCATTTTGTTCCAAAGGATTTATTTCCCAACATTTTGGAATAATGTTGCTTTTGGGACAAGATGATACTGTTGTTTTTTGGTTTCCAATTTTCTCAGGAACCAAAGCTGTTATGGAATTAGTAATTGGTGATGGACAATTTACTAAAATATTATCTGACAAAGCTAATGTTGATAAGTTGTTATCAACTGATGGACTAGGGTGTAATCTCTTACTTGCTGGTCCATCATTAGTTTCATCATTTGATGGGGTATTTCTCTTTCGAGAAGATATCTCATCAGTTTGAGAATTAACAATCTCACCTCTACGTTCTGCAGGTTTGACGTAACTTTCAATGAACGTCTCGATTGGAGTATGTAGCTCTCCAGCTACACATTCCTTGATAGAGTCGATCTCCAAATGTAATCGTTCAAGTTGTTGTTGCAGATTGTTGTCCTGCTTCAACAGCTTGCTTAGGTCTTCACCTAATTTTCGAAGCTGTGCACTACGTTGCTTTTCCAGTTTTTCCTGCCTCTTCATTTCTTCGAACCTCTCCCTCGCTCTCTCTTCTATTTCCTGTTCTGTTTCCCAGGAAGTTGGGAAAACTGGATTAGGGAGTTGAGCTGGAGAAGGAGGGACTCGAACCTGGTCAATCTCCATCTGGACTGGTTCCTGATGTGTTGGAATTGATTGAGGAGTTTTTGGAAATTTTTCTTGAATCTCCGCAATCAATCCCAAAATATCCCCAATTTGCTTTCGTGACTGAATCACCAACTCCGTTGGCGTGCCCTTCGGGATTCTTCGTAATTCCTCAATAAGATATTCGAGGTGTGGAAGCCGACGTCGAGCTTGAAGGGGAAGAGTAGTATTTGAGTCAAGCATTTCAAAACACCTCATCCACAGTTGCAGCAACCTGAGGTAACAGGCTCTCAAAATAATCAATCTCCTCTTGGTTACTCCAAGAGGAAACAACTGACTGTCTGTCATTTGGCAGTTGAGATGAGTGTGATCTCCGTCTGAAGGCACCCTCAAACCCTGGTGGTGGTCCAGTTGGTAGTTGTGAGGAGGCCGCTACACCTTGGATGATATCCCATGTGACTTGACAAACTGCCTCCTCTCGTCGTAACAGGTTAGCTGCTTTGTCAAGTTGATCAACCATGCGTTGCTGCTCGTCGTTGTAAGCTAACAAGTTTTCTTCCTTCGGATCCCGTAGGCCTACTTCCGCAGGAACTGGGAGGGGTGGCGGAGGCGGTGGTGTGCGAGATGAGGAACTACATCCTCTGGATGATCCTTGTGATGGTTCAGACGTATGGGACATATTGACACTAAATAAAGGACATATACAATTTTTGTATTTTAAAAAGCATCAATATGTTCCATAAAGAGTTGATTTTATTAAGGGAAATTTTCCTTAAGGTCTTGACAAGTATTGATTTTCTGTATCAATACTTTTGTCAATAATTATTTAAAGTATTGTTACGAATTATGTCCGATAAAAAATCGGGCATGACCCATAAGCGCAATGATGGCAAAAAAAAATTTTGTACAAGTTATTGGTCAAGTTAAAATTTTTTTTTTTTTTTGACCAAGTAAATTATTATGGGTCATGTCTGATAAAAATTCGGGCATGACCCATGGGCGCAATGATGGCAAAAAATTAATTTACAGGTAATGTGAAATTTAGGCACCTTGATAGGGGGTCTAAAGATGGAATAAGGAGATACTAATTACTATTTTAGAGAAAAAAAATTCTGTATACATCGTAATTTTCATGATCAAATTTTTATCAAATAATATTCTTTCAAAATGTTACAAATTTACGTCATGTTGAAATAAAATTTCAACATGGTGTTTGAACATAATGAAATTTTGAACATGAAATTTTGTATATTTTAGACAAATAATATCTAAATAATTTTTAAAGACGTGACGTTTTTAACTTATGACGGGGTTTCATTAAATTTATTTTCCTAATGAAAGACCTATCATAAATTTTGTTACGAGTCATGTTCAAATCAAATTTTGGACATGACCCGTAAGCGTAATGTGGTTAATTAATCGCGACACTGCGTTATTTAGAAATTCACTTGTAAATAAATTCTAAAAATTATTATAATAATACAGATCTTGTGGATTTCACTGGACCTGTAAATTTTTGGCAAGTTCACATAATCCCCTTAACAAAAACAAATTCGAGAAGACAAATTTACAAAACACCACGTGTGTAACACTAGAGGTTTCAAAATACGAGAAGTTTTTCGCGATAAAAACGGCAAAATTCGAATTTTGAAAAACACAAAAGGTCGACACTAATAGTTTAATTAATAATATATTAATTAAAATAACAAAATTCATTAAAAGCACACAATAAAACAGGTAAAAACGAAAAAATTAACAGAAGCGCAAACATCAAATTCAACTCACCAGGAGAGAATGACCAGAACGTACTTGTTCATTTTGTTGGTGGTTGATTTAAGGGTATGTGTGTGTGCGTATACTCTTAACTTGATGTTTGCTTTGCCTCGTTTTTTTTTTTTCATTTTTTTTTTATTGCACACAGATGCATAGATAGGGTTGTACTATCGCCTTGAGAAACGTTAGTAGTGGTGATATCATGTATGTATGTGTGAATATTCACACATACATACAATAATATTTGTACATTTGCAGGGAACTGCATGTGTATATCGCCTCGTCACTGTGATTTTTTGACCTTGGCAACTGTTGGTCTTTGTCTTATCGACAAGATCTACATTATTCCCTTAAAAAACGTGGTATTTTCGTCTTTTTTAAGAGTTGTCAATTTTTTGTACAAGTGGAAGAGAGATAGATTATATTCTTTTTCTCTCTCCATTCGTAATAATGACGAAAGGGTGTTCGTCAGTATTAAAGGACTTGTTGGAAATTCTTTATTATTTCTCCAAAAAACTCAATTGGCAGGGAATTTATTTTAGCCGTAATTGTTGACGACTAACTTTATTAAATTAACGAATTTACGGTCGCCATGTTTTACCATATTGGCCGTAATTTTTGTCTATATATATGACACTATGTGCTGAGGGCGGCGGAAAAAATTATTTAATATAATTTTTTCTGTCTTTATCCTCATTTATACGTGAGTATAAGATACTGAGGGCGACAAAAAAAATTTTTTCTTATACAAAAAAAATCATTTTTTGCCGTCTTTATTTTATTTGATTTTATTTCTAACAATAGGTAGGAATAAAGGATTCGATAAATATTTTCATTTAGTACTGGTGTCAACTAGTACTAAGCACCGTCTTTGTTGAATAATATTATTCAAGTCTTTTGTTCAATTCTTCATAATAGATTTGAACAAAATATTATTCGTGAGAATAAAAGGACTAGTCTTTTGTCTTTCAGTGTATTATTCATACATTTGAAAAAAATCTTAAAGGGAATTATCTTTCGATGTTTCTCTTTAAATAATGGAAGTGTGTCTGAAAAAATAAAGTCTTTCTTTGTTAGAAGAAATATGTCAGTTATTCTTTCACCTTAGGATTTGAATTTTTGTGAGGAAAATTCAAACTCTAATTTATTTGCATTAAGGCTTTAAATTAATAAAGTCTTAAAGGTCCTAAAGACCGCAAAATTGCTTCTGCTACCATATAGTGGCATACCCACTAGTTTGGTTTAACGTCCATGAGACGAACAATAATACGTTGTCATACTCCTCCTCACCGAAGTGTAACTGTTTGGCGACCGCCACAACACCAGCACAGGCAACACAACTCTCTTGCTGTGTTGCCAAATCAATGCGCCCTGTAGGTGCGCACCAACTCATGGCCAGTCCACAATATTTGCAATTTGCAAAGTTATAATGGCTGCAAGGCCTGACATGATGGTGGAAGGAAGTTTTCCAGGCACAGGATTTTTAGGTGTCCAGAATTCTCAAAAAAAAAAAAAAAAAAAAAAGAGAAAAAATAAGTATAGATTTTTATAGAAAATTTACTGAAAAACCCTTAAAAAAATGTTTCACGAGAAAGCAAAATAAGCTTCCCCTGTATAAAATCCCCAAACAGATAAATCCCACATAATGCACCTGAACATAGATGCAATTTTTCTACTTTTTACAGGGCCCATAAATTTTTCTCTTCCGGGTCCGAATTTCCTCTTTATGGCCCTGATGACTGCATACTGATTTGGAATACGAAATACCGTTTAAAAATATTCGTGAGAAATTGAAAAAAAAAAATGTGTTCTTTCAAAAAGTTATTGTGCTTTTTTTTTTTTTAACTGCTTTAGTTTCTCTATATAATTTCAGATAAACTAAATTCATGTCACCTCATGTAAAAAAAAATTATGAATTATTTAATTTTTTCTCGCTGTATTTTCATTTGTGAGGATCTCTGCTCTTTTGTATCTGTTAATAGCCAGGTTTCAGGCATTTCAAA